>JAXIVD010000712.1:7500-22500 GCA_036785275.1 Cancer borealis | reverse complement strand
CATATTAAATTAAAATATATGAATAAAAAACGAATAAAATAATAATAATAATAATAATGTATCAAGCATAACATTGGCACACAAGAAACATCAGTCACACATTTTAATATTCTTTTTCTTCTGAATTCTGATTGGGTAAGAATTAATTAATGTGCCTTTCTTGAGCTGAGGCTGGAGGACTGCCACACACACACACACACACACACACACACACACACACAGGCCAGTATCATCACCCAGTTCCTGAGCAAAAAAACATTAACATCATATTTTTCCGTCACCATTTACCGAGAGCCGAGCGAACTGAGCATGTACGTTTCGGGGTACTAAGACACGCACACACACACGTACACACACACGAGTACTGTACATACCTCACAGCAGGGTAGAGGTGCGTATACATTGGATCAGAGGGAAAGACCGTGCAAATTATCATGAGTTATTTTTTGTACTCCTGCCTTAAGTCTTTCCTGTAAAATGTCGTTGCTTGGGGTTGGCCGAGTCGCCTTCACTCTCTCTCTCTCTCTCACTCTCTCTCTCTCTCTCTCTCATCCTTTGTCTCCATAACCATAAGTGTCAAGTTAACATTCAAAACAAGTACATTTTCACCCTTATCATGTGACTTTTAACACTGTCATCCTTCTTCTGTGTCTTGGAGATTCTTCTTCTTCTTCTTCTTCCTTTTTTTTTTAATGTGTTTTTAATCACAGTAATGTTTTTGTAACCATAATATTTCCTCCAATTTTTTTCTATTTCCATAATTTTCCTGTTGTAATTATTTTGTAACATGCCCTTTTCATGACTAATTTACACTTTGTCTTTTTTTTTATATATATTTTTTCCATGGCACTAAGTCAATCCTATATCATTTCCTTGTGATTTTTTTTTTCTCCCTCACTGGCACTGTATGTATTAATAGTCTAATAAAAGAAAGCTTAATGACAGCTCCTAACAGTCCTACAAGCTTTTCAACAGCAACCAACAAATTTTTCAACAGCCATTAATAAAAAAAGAAAAGAAATAATTTACACAGCCAAGAAGTGACTTGAGACAGCCATGAGCAGCCAGACAGAACAGTCATAAAACTTACTTCCAACAAGAGTCAACATCACGAGGCAGGCAACACCACACCACCACACCACCGCACCACCACAGCCTCGGTACACACTAAAACTATCCCTTACCGGTCTCATAACACCCTCCCACTCCCACTCCACACACACTCCCTCTAACAAGCCTTCTAATAAATAGCTAACTTGAGAAACCTTCACTCCCTCACCACCAGATTTCACTTCAAACACCTTCAAAACAGCCTTGTAACTGTAACTAACTATTTAATAAAAGCTTCCCCACAGCCCTCTATTGAAGTTTTATAACAACTTCCTGTACCAGCCCTGAAGAGTATTGCATTGTGACAGTCCTTCCTTGAACCATGAGACTTAGGGTGGCACTCCTTGGCACTCACTGGCTGCTGTTAGCCTTGGAGTTCTTGGCATCGGAGGGTGATATCGTGTAGGCACTCACAATCTTGAGTCTGGGTTCCTCCTCCTCCGAGTCATCGTCTGAGTCGGTCTGGTCATCAAAGAACACCTGCTCACATATCACATCCTTATCCAGGGATGCAGACGCCTCCTCCTCCGTCAGGGTGAACTCCTGCCCCCGGTGCTCATCATCCTCACCCTCACCCTCACCCTCACCCTCCTTAGTAGCGGATGACTCCTGGCTGGTTGAGTTCTCATCCGTCACCTCAATGCCGGCATGACGCAGCATCTCAGCCATCTCCTCATCCACGTCAGGTGTTTCCTCCGTGTCAGCCTGTGGGGTGTGCCAGCTTGGGGTGCCACTGGCTGCCTTGGGTGTAGTGCCAGTGGTGCCGGGTGCCTCAACTTGGCTATCCTCAGGCACAGGCTGGGCGGTAAGGTCAATGCTCAGCTCGGGTTCACTTTGGTCCGAGTCGTCTGAGTCAACTGGTGCCAGGAGTACTCCCGGCCGCACCTGCCCCACGGCCAGGGGGTCTCGGCTGGAGTCAGGTGGGCGGTGTAGGGGCAGGAGATGGCCGCGGGATGAAGACTGGTGGAAGAGTGCGTGTGTCTCCAGCAGCATGGTGGTGAGGAAGATGGCTGGGCACCGGGGACACGGGTGGCGGTTAGTGAGTGAGCGGTGGTGGCGGCGATGGCGGCGGAGGGCAGCTGGGGTGATGAAGGCAGCACCGCACCACAGGCAGGGGTGTGATGCTGGGGTGCTCACCTTGTGGGCACGACGCTCACGCCCACGACGGTTCTGAAACCAGTGGGTGACCTGGCGTGGCCGCAGACCCAAGCGCCGCGCCACCAACCACACCTCTGCTGCCCCGGGGAAGTGGTTCTGCTGGTAGTGGCCGTCCAGAACCTGAAGGGAAGCAAGTGTGAGGACTGAGGGAGGGCAGAGTGAGGGAGGGAGAGGTGAAGGAGTGTTAAGTGAGGGAGGGAGAGGTGAGGGAGGGTTAAGTGAGGGAGGGCTGAGTGAGGGAGGGAGGTTGAGAGGAGTGTAAACAAGTACAAAAAAAGAAAACTATGAAGGAAATGAAGCCTAAGCTAACCTAACCTAACCTAACCTAACATGACTTAACCTAACCAAACCTAACCCACCTTAAGCTGAATGCCCGTGAAAGATGCCTTAGCTGCCCTCTCTGGTAGTGGGGGTGGGTTGGGCATCTCCTGCTTGCCCTCCCCGGCCTCCTCCATGAACTCAATGCCATGCCGGATCCAGTGAGTCTCAAGCGCAATCACATTACTGAAGTCTCGATTACACATGCTGCACTTCTGTTGGGGGGACAGGGAGGGAAGAAAGAAGTTATTTTAATCTCTCTCTCTCTCTAAACATGTCTAAATAACACTTGTGGATGGAAATAATAAGGAAATAAAGAGTTGCAAAAGGCTAGCTGACCTACACAAGGCAGCTCCTATGCACCTAACACCCACCATCCACTTTACATCCACTTAACATCCACTTACAACCCACTCCTCCACTAACCTGTGCCCATGAAGACTTGTGCATCTCAGTGTGGGTGTCAAGGTCAGTCTGGCATATAAAGGCAGCGTCACACGTGGTACAGACTCGACTCAGGGCACGCTGGCTGCTTACTGCCAGAGACCCTTCCATCACCTCCCTCCCACTCTCCTCCAGCTTGCGGATGTGTTGGTTCCTCCGCTCCTGTAGTGGTGGTGGTGGTGTGGTAGTGTGAGGTGTTGATTAAATGGTGATGGTGTGGTGTGTGGTGATGAAATGAGGTGCAAATATAATGTCAATCGCTCTCTCTCTCTCTCTCTCCCCCCCGCACCCACCTTAAACCACATGTGTATATGCAGTGGGTCCACATCTAGTCTCCGTGCGATGAAGCCAATATCCATGGGTTGGGGGAAGTTGTTGTCACTGTAATGGGCTTCTAACACAGTGACAGTGAAATTCTTCCACTGTGGTTTGGGTCCCAGGATAGTGAGGCGGTGATTGCCCGTACCCTGGAGGAAAGGATTATAGGATGTGGATTATAGGGTGTGGATTATAGGGTGTGGATTATAGGGAAAGGTATGGGATGAGAGGAGAAGACATTGATATTAAGGGACTAGCTAAATATTTATGTCTATCTCTCTTTTTCTTTTCTTTTTTTTCCTGCTAGCTAAATATTTATGTCTATCTCTCTTTTTTTTTCTGCTAGCTAAATATTTGTCTCTTTTTCTCTTTTTTTTTTCTTGCTAGCTAAATATTTATGTCTCTCTTTCTCTCTCTTTTTTTTCTGCTAGCTAAATATTTGTCTCTCTTTCTCTCTTTTTTTTCTGCTAGCTAAATATTTATGTCTCTCTCTCTTTTTTATTCTCTTTCTCTCTCTCAATACCTACATTTCCCTCAGATTCCGGCAGGTGAGCCAATCTATGAGTCAGCAGCAGGTCCTCGTTAGTGAAAGTAGCGTCACAGCCAGGCGCAGAACAGGCAAACTCATGTGCCGTGCTGTCCTTGGCCTGGCCGTGGACAGTCTCTTGGTGATGCTTGAGGTTGTGTTCTGTTACGAAGGTTGACTTGCATTCCACACACTCCACAGGCGGGTTTTTGTCTGTGGGGGAAGGAGGGTTAGGTTAGGTTGTATTGGAGGTGGTGGTGGAGGAGGAGGAGGAGGAGGAGGAGGAGGAGGAGGAGGAGGAGGAGGAGGAGGAGGAGGAGGAGGAGGAGGAGGAGGAGGAGGAGGAGGAGGAGGAGGAAGAGGTCATAAAAAGGTAGCTTATCTACTAACACACTCACCCTCTCATTCACTCTTCCTCCTCCTCTTTTCCTTACACACACTAACACATCCCATAAACACACTCAATCAACCCACCATCTCCTCCTCTTCCCCTTCTTTTATCTCTCTAACTTACACACACACACACATACATACACACAAAAAAACACCCACACACTCACTCTCTCTCTGTTGTTTGCGTTCCTTGCTGCGCCTATTTTGAAACCAGTGCATAATCTGCCTGTACCGCACACCCAGCCTCTTAGCCAACAGACTCATCTCAGCCGGCATTGGGAAGTTATTCTCTTGGTAATGTGTGGCTAAGATGGTCTGTTCTTCCTCTGTATACTCAATGCGCTGTCTGTTCAAACTGCACCGGCTTAGAGTGAAGTGCTGTAGGAAGGAAGGACGGTCCGAGAACAGCGACCGGCACTCGTAGCACCGTATAGCACTACAGAATTCCCGGCGTGTGTCTGTGGCGGATGCTGTGGCGGATGCGGTGGTGGTTGTGGTTGGTGGTGGTGGTGAGGTGGAGTGTTTTTTCCTCCTTCGTCTTTGTGAGCAGTGGAGGGAGATGTGTTCTTTGAGGGAGATGAGGGAGGCAAAACTTTCATCACAGGAGGGACATTTGTGACCTGGGGAGGCTGTTCCGCTGGGTGTGCTGGCGTCTGTCTCCTCTTCGGATTGTTCGTCGAGGATACACTCTACTGGCATGATGGGGTCGTAGTCCTCAAGGTCATCCTCGCAGGTCATCCTCATAGACTCCTCCTCCTCCTCCTCACCCTCCCCCTCCTCCTCGTCTATTGTTTCAACGTTTACATCTTCATCTTCCTCGTCCTCCTCCTCCTCCTCCTCCTGTGAATTTGTTTTGCTTCTATCTCTTTGTCTTCCACTATTGTCTTCTTCCTCCTCCTCCTCTTCTTTCTCTTTCCTGAGTTTCAATCCTCTCTCCTCTGCTTCCTCTTCCTCATCATCCTCGTCTTCCTCCTCCTCCCCTTCCATGTGGGTGCCTCCTCCTCCCTCCTCCTCTTCATCCTCGTCCTCTTCCTCACATCCCACATTTCTCTTCTTCTTGTCTCCAAATTTTCCTGAAAGAAAAAGACAAATTGTTGATGCTGAGACAGACAGACAGACAGACAGACAGACAGACAGACAGACAGACAGACAGACAGACAGACAGACAAACAGACAGACATTTAAACACAGAAAAGCAAACACAACATAAATAAATAGCTAAACAGAATGATATAGACACACAGATTTACACACACACACACACACACACACATTTCATTAATAATACCACAACCAAATCTCTACTTAATAACACTCTTCTCTCTCTCCCTCTCTCTCTCTCACCCGCATGGCTCATAAGGTGAGTGTTGAAGACGGCTGGGTGTGTGAAGTACATCCAACACTCGCCGCAGAAGAAGCTGGTCTTGTCCCGGTGTTTGTCGCAGTGGTGGGTGAGTGCCAAGCGGGAGATAAAGGCAACACCACACTTGTGACAGTGGAAGGGTCCGTCCTGGTCATAGTGGGCTGCAAGGGGAAGGGAAGAAGTTAATTTTCCTTACTCTTAATTTCCCTCTCTCTACCCTTCCCTTCCCTCGTATCAAACTTTATTCTTTCACTCAATTATCCTTCTTCCATATCTTCCTTCCCTCCATCCCTCATCTTTCTCCTTCAGCTGTTTCCTTCTCCTCTTCCTTCCCTCCAATTCTCCTCTTCCTCCCTCAGCTATTTCCCTCTCCTCTTCTTCCCTTTCTCCTCTCCATCCCTCTCTCCCTCATCTTCCCTTAGCCTTCCTCCCTCCTCACCTTCCTCTTTCAGCTGCTTCCTCATGTTCTTCCTTGTATTCTGGAACCAAGTCTTCACCACGGGATAGTCAACACCCAGCTGACTTGCAATAGCCAGCTGTTCCACCGGCTCCGGGAAGTTGTTGTACTCATAGTGTACCTCTAACACCTCCCTCTGGCTGCCTGTGAAGTAGGTGGGGGTGCGGCGGCCTGTGGGGAGGAAGGGAAGGGCATGGAGGTGAGGTTAGGTTAGGTTGGTTAGGTTAGACTTCAAGAGGATAAATTGCAGGAATAGATAATGTGGTGTGTGTGTTTGTTTTCCTACTCCTGGTTCTGTGTGTGGTGGTGTGGTGGTGTGGTGGTGTGGTAGAGTGTGTGTGAGTTAGTTAGTTGTGGTAGGGAGGTCATGTGAGAAAATAATGGATAGGAAACAAGTTTTAGTTAGTTCTAGTAAGTCAAAAACACATCAAAACTAATTGCATGAAATAAACAATCAACTTCTTGTCTGCTTCACCCATTAATCCGCCTCAATCCATTGTATCAACCACTGTCAACTTATACTCACGTTTGTATCCACCGCGGTCAAAGCCTTGCCACGGCCTCTTGGTGGATGCTGCCCTGGGCCTCCTGGTGAGGTGGTGGGCCGTGGGCGGGGTGACGGGGGGCGTGGAGGAGAGTGGAGGGGTGTCTGGCAGGGGTATCATGGGCAGGATGGGCACGTACCTCTTCTTGCAGCCCACCTGGAGGAGTGATGGGTGTGTGAGTTATGGGGGGTGATGAGGCAGACTGTGTCACATCAATACTTACTCATACATCAACAAAGGATTCACACACACACACACACACACACACACACACACACAAAGGGAACTAATTATCGAAAACATAAATTCATATCACAATAACTAATATTATTCTTAAAATGGAAACAAAAATATTATAGACAATTCTTTAAAATGATCTTTAAAATTATGTTTTTAGTTTTCAGTGTGCGTGTGTTTTGTCCTGACCTGCTGTGCTAGTGGAGGGGGGTCCTGAGGCGTCCAGGTCTCCCCCTTCCCTCCCTCCATGGCCTGACCTTCACCCTCTGCAGGAAAACAAACAAGGTCAACATTAACACAAACACACACAACAACAAGTGTTAAGCTCAGCATGTATCCACACTCCCTTATAGTCACACCTGCCCTGGCCTGCCCTGCTCTGCCCTGCCCTGGCCTGCCTGGCCACCGTGAGCCAGGCCGGGCCATCACACCCACCTTGTGTGGCCGTGTCTGTACCCTTGTCCCTGTTCTCAGTGTTGAGGCCATTCCTTCCCTCCCTCAGGGTGATGCGGCCCTTATATGTGGCCTGGGGGCTGGGGTGCTCCGGGGTGTTCTTCTCCTTGAGGGGCAGTGTGGTGGGGCCGGGGCCTGAGCCGGGGCTGGGGCCGGCAGTGATGGGTATGAGGTTGGGTAGTGTCTTGGTCTGAGTCCGCCTCAGGGTAGTGCCGGCCTTGAGGGTGGAGCCTCCCTCCACCAGGTAGTTGACAATGGATGAGGCAGTGGATGTGGTGGTGACTGAGTCCCCGGCACCCTTGAGTGACACTGGCACTGAGATGAAGGTGGTGGTGGCACCCTGGGTGCTGCCTGACCCTTTGCGTCCGGCCCCGGTGCTGCTGTTGACGGGGATCAGCTGGATGGGGATCAGCTTGACGTAACTCACTTGGCCTGAGGAGGATGGGGGAGTGAGGGGCAGGCTACCCACCCCTTGAGGTGTGGTCAAGATGGCTGACGATGGCACCACCTGGGAGGCTGACACCACGGGGGTGTCTGGGGTGGGTGAGGCAGGCTTGGGGGTGGCGGTGGGGCTGGTGGAGGCACCAGACTCATCCTCTGGGGAAGCATCACCGCTGGCCAAGGTGAGGGAGACGCCCTGGTCTGTGTGTCGGCCCCGGATCTGCAGCTTCCTGACGGAGGTGTGCTGCAGCTGGCTGCGTGAGCGGTCTAGTGTGCTCACCACGGCCATGGGCATGCCGTGACCCATGTGGTGTGATGCCAGCAGCACCTTGTCAGGGAAGGGAGCATCACACAGGGTGCAGCGGAAGGTCCACTCCTGCTGGTGTGTCTCCATGTGGGCCTCAAGGCACACCGCGTTCACAAAGGTTGTCTTGCACTGGCGGCACTGTGGTGGCACCCCGTGGTTCTCGTCCAGGTGGCGGTGCTTGTGAACCATGAGGCTGTCCTGGTCTGGGAACTGTTCTGAACACAGGTGACAGGTGAGGGAGCCACCCACACGCTCCTCCACTAATGACCAGTTCACATTGTGGCGACTCTTGAGGTGGGATGCAAACACCTCACGATTCCACTTCTGGAGGCACAGTGGACAGGTGCGCACAGCTCCCTCCCTTGCAGCGGCGGCGGCGTCTGTCTCACCGCTGTGCCTCATGCTGTGCTTCACCAGGAAGGTCAGCATGGCAAAGGACATCCCACAGTCACGACACTTGTAAGGCTTCTCTTTGGAGTTCACTGTGGGAGGGAGGGGAGGGATGGGTCAGTTAACTAGGTGCGAGGGGAAAGGAGAGAGACAAAGAGGCAGACAGAGAGAGGTAAAGTGAATGAAAAAACACAAGAATGGACAAAGAATGGAAATGGAAAATGAAATGACAAAGAAGAAAATAAGATAAAAATAAAAAGCATAGAAAAATGAATCTCTCTCACACACACACACACACACACACACACACACACACACACACACACACACACACACACATACACACACACACACACACACACACACACACACACACACACACACACACACACACACACCTTCATCTAGAAAGTGTGCTGCCCTCTTCCTCTGCCTTGACCTCTCATTCTGGAACCAAATCTTGATGACCTGAGGCTCCAGCTTGGTGAGACTGCCAATGATCTTGAACATGGAAGGGTCAGGAAAGTTGCAGTAGGTGAAGTGAAGGTAGAGTGTGCGCAGCTGTACCTCGTTAAACACAGTAGTTCTTCTGCGGCAACGCTTGATGCTGTTGATAGCCGTCTCCTCGGACACATCTGTTTGGAGTGATTAGAGAGGGTGATTAGTGATTAATTATGATAATTAAACACCGTAAAAACTTAATTGAATCTCTTAACGCTGTTCTAAATTATATTACTGAACTTTGATAGATAGATAGATGGATTATGAGACAGAATAAATTAGTAATAACTGAATAACCAATCTCACCACTAAACACTACAGTCAACAAGCACACTATAACTGCACTATCATCACCATCACCATCACCATCACCCTCCACCATCACCATCACCCCTACACTCACTCTCCTCCCCAGCCTTTTCCATCTTGCGGCGCTGCTCCTGCTGGTGCCTGAGGATGGCCTGGATCTGCTCCTGCATTGACTCCCTCTCCTGCTGCGGCCCCTTCTCCCCTTCCCCCAGGCCAGGCTCACCCTTCACCGGGGGAGAGGTGGTCCTCCAGGGGGACTTGAGGCCGTGGTTCTTGAGGATGGAGGAGATCTGGTCCTGCAGGGTGAGAGGTTCCTTGGAGGCAATACTGGGTTCCTGCAGCTCCTCCTTCACTCTGATCCTTGGCTCCTGTGTGGGGGGGTTCTTGGGGGGATCTTCCGAAGTGCTACTTGAACCCTGCTGCTGCTGTTGTAGGAGTTCCTTCTGTTTCTGTTGTATCTGTTGCAGTTTGAGGTGCAGCTGATTCTGTTGTATCTGTTGTATTTGCTGTTGAATGGTCTGTTTGAGCTGTTCAGAGTAGGTGACGGTGGTGTTGTTGTTGGTGGTGGTGGTGTTGGAGGAGGAGGAGGAAGGGGAGTGGGGTGGTTCCTCGGCTGTTCCCTCCTCTCCTCCTCCTCCTCCTCCAGTGTCCATCTCGTGGTCCACCTCGTGCCTCTCCTCCTTGATGTGCACCTCCTCCTTAATGGTCCTGTGGTCCAAGAAGTCTTGTTCATCCTCATCTTCTTCTTCATCATCATTCTGCTGCTCATCATTCTCCTCTTCTTCCTGCTGTTCCTGCTTCACTGCCACACTCTGCTGCCCCTCCTTAGCCTGCTGCAGCTGTGCCAGCAGCAGCTGCTGTATCAGCCGCTGCTGTTGCTGCTGCTGCAGGAGTAGTGGGCTGGCCTGTACCAGGGGGGGCGGGGAAGACTCTGCAGATGTTGTTGTTGCTGCTGCTGCTACATTCTCCTGCTGCTGTTGCTGCTGCTCCTGCTGTTTCTGTAGCTTCTGAAGGAGCAGGAGAGGGAGTCCAGCTTGTAGGGAGAAGCTCTGTGGCATCACAACAGTGGTGGGAGCCGTGGCTGCTGGCTGCTGCTGCTGCTGCGGTGGCAGTGGTGGTGGTGGTGATGGGGCCGTGACCACCTCCTCCTTGATCTTGAGTGAGCGGCGTTGTGGCAGTGTTGAGAATGAGGGTGGTGGGTCTATACCCTCGTCCTTGAGGTGGGTGAGGTCAATGCCAGTCTTGGAGGAACACTTGGAGATGCGGTGAGTGTCGAGCAGCACCTTGTGGGTGAAGCCCATGTGGCAGTCTGGGCAGTACAGAGTCTCATTCTTGTGGGCATCACGGTGGCTGTCCAGGAACCTGTACAACATAACAACACAGTATTGTAACACAACAAGGCAAACTCCCACACTTACAACTAATTAATCAGGTAAATCATCTGATCAATTGACTTATTACTTCACTGTCACACATCCTTCCAAGACTGAAAGGACACACATAAAACAACAGACAGGATGAACACTTACTTTTTAGCAATGAAGGTTGAAGGGCAGAGTGAACAGTACCAGCGGGCGTCTGGATCACTGGCGTTCTTGATGGGTCGGTTGTCCTGGCTTGGCACACCTGCAGGGAGGGAAGGGAGGGGGGGAAGGGATATGTGAGGAACAGTTAGTGGAAGGCATCAATACCATCATTGTTTTCCTATCAATATTATCCAAGTCCTTATATCTAAAACTAAGAGGTTTCAGTCACCCTTTTCCCTCTACTTAAAAATATTTCACAAGTGGGCTATTATTGTATCGTATTTTTATTGCCCTTGGCTGGTTTTCCAATAGCTTAAAGAAAAAAACTAATAATTCTCACCTCCTGTACTTTCTCTTTAATTAAAAAAAACATAAAAGTTACCCATTCATCTACAGATCAAATAATTTTACCCGTCCTTTAAAAAAAATCCTCACCATCCTTTCCTCATCCTGCAGAAGAAGTGGAAGCAACACTCACCCTTTTCCAGCGGCGAGAGTCTCTTCCTTACACTTGCCCGCCTATTCTGGAACCACATTTTGATGCTGCGGTAAGGAGTCTTGATGCGCAGGGCAATGCAGTGCTGGTCTATAGGCTCAGGGAAGTTGTTGTGCTCAAAGGTTGTCTAGAAGAGGTAGATAATGGTGGTGGTTAAGGAGGGAAAGGAAGAGATAAGGAGGGAAAAGAGAGATAAAAAAGAAGAGGATTATTTATACATTCAACCAAAACATGATGATAACAATGACATTTATCAACACTTATACTATACTCTCACTCTCACTCTCTCTCTCTCTCTCTCTCTCTCTCTCTCTCTCTCTCTCAACCGCTCTCCTTACCTCCAAAACCTTGTACTGCTTCTCATTAAACGCTGTTCTCTTCCTCTTCAGGTGTATCTCTCTCCCTTGAGGTGAGTCTGTGGGTAAAAATACATTGATTTCACTTGTCATGTATTTTGAAACCTCTCTGTCCTTGTGTAGGTCAACTGGCCTTCTGTAGTCTCATTATTTTCTTATGTTCTTATGTATACTGTATTCTGCTTGCCACTGTAGTCTAAAAAAATATAATGCTTTCAACCTTAAAGCTGTATTTCATAGGCACTAAAGGAATAAAAATTAAGCAGCATTTTAAAATAGTCTAAATATACAAATAAATAAAGGAATCATATGATGGTGAGGCTTAGGTCATCTCACCTTCCTTTGCAATGATACTTGTCACCTTCCTCTTCCTCATCACCCTGTCCGAGAACGCCGATGTTGGTGGTGTGATGGGAATGGGTGTGGCGGTGGCCGTGGTGATGAGGGTGGAGGACGGGCTGGTGGTGGTGGTAGTAGTGGTGGTGGTGACGGCAGTGGATGAGCTCTGGGGTGGTGTTGTGGTAGTGGTGGTGGTGGTAGTGGTGGTGGAAGTGATTTGGGATAACATTTGTTGCTGAATCTGTAAGTTGAAATAGGTAATGAAGGCTTGTTATATTATCTCTCTGTCTCTCTCTCTCTCTCTCTCTCTCTCTCTCTCTCTCTCTCTCTCTCTCTCTCTAAATAAATAAATAAATAAATAAAAATCATAACAAAATCAACTTATAATCCATAAACAACAACATAAATTAAGTCATAACTACAACAACAACAACAACAACTACAACTACAACAATTTTGAATCACCTGCTGGGAATAAAAATCACACCTGCTCTCCCCCCTTCTTACCTGCTGAAACTGTGCAATAACACCTGCTTGGTACTGCAGGATATGGGACACCACTGTTTGTTGCAGCTGGTTCAACTGGGCTACAACAGCTTCTTGACTCAATCCTGAAGGTAGGGTAGTGGCGGTGGTGGTGGTGGGTGGTGGTGATTGTGGTGGTGATTGTGGTGGTGATGTGTTGGTAGTAGGTGATGGTGTGGTAGTAGTAGGTGGTGGTGACTGTGGTGGTGGTGATTGTGGTGGAGGTGTGGTAGTAGTAGGTGGTGGTGTGGTGGTAGTTGGTGGTGATTGTGGTGTGGTATTGGTTGGTGGTGGTGATTGTGGTGGAGGTGTGGTAGTAGTAGGTGGTGATTGTGGTATAGTAGTGGTAGGTAGTGGTGATTGTGGTGTGCTAGGGGTGGGTGGTGGTGATTGTGGTTGTGGTGTGGTAGTAGTAGGTGGTGGTGATTGTGGTGGAGGTGGTGTGGTAGTAGGTGGTGGAGGTGTGGTAGTAGTAGTTGGTGGTGGTGATTGTGGTGGAGGTGTGGTAGTAG
Organism: Cancer borealis; assembly: GCA_036785275.1. Taxonomy (NCBI): domain Eukaryota; kingdom Metazoa; phylum Arthropoda; class Malacostraca; order Decapoda; family Cancridae; genus Cancer; species Cancer borealis. The sequence goes on along the minus strand of JAXIVD010000712.1, from coordinate 9,476 downwards.
TTGGTGGTGGTGATTGTGGTGTGGAAATAGTAGGTGGTGGTGATTGTAGTGGTGGTGTGGTAGCAGTGGTAGTAGTGGTCGGTGGTGGTGATTGTGGTGTGGTAGTGGTAAGTGGTGGTGATTGTGGTGGAGGTGTGGTAGTAGTTGGTGGTGGTGGTGATTGTGGTGGTGATGTAGGAGGATGGGGTGATGACGGTGGTGGTGGCGTTGATAATGATGATTCCATTAATGATTGTGGTGATTGTGGTGGTGGTGGTGGTGATGATGGTGATGACGGTGGTAGTAGTGATGATCCAGATGACAAAACAGATGGTAAGGATGGTGGAGGAGGTGGTGGTGATGATGGTGGTGGTGGTGATGATGGTGGGTCTGACAGGGACAACAACAGTGGTAGTGGTGGTGGTGGAGACGTAGCAGCAGTAGTGGAAGTAGTAGTAACAGGTGTAGTAGTCGTAGTAATAGTAGTGGTAGCTGTAGTAGTAGTAATAGTGGATGCAGCATCTTCTACAACCGCATCCACACCACTAACACTTCTCTCTTCCTTCTCCTCCTCTTCTCTTCCTCCTCCTTCTCTTTCCTCTCCATCTCCCTTTTCTTCTTCTTCTTCTTCCTTTTCTTGAGTGTGGTTCAGATCCGCTGTGGCCTGAAGAGGATCCATTCTTGGTTTCTTCCTGCCTCTTCTTTTCCTCATAAGGGATGTGTGATGTGGTGTCTCATCTCTCTTGCATCCCTCACACAGCCTCACTCACCCCTCCCACTCACAACTGCACACCCTGAGGAAAAATGAGGGACTATTAGTAATATCATAAGTAGTAGTAGTAGTAGTAGTTAATTTAGTATCATCATTAAACATAATTTTGGTCTCAGGTAAAATTGAGGGAGATTTTTGTATATTTTTATTTTTAGTGTTACATGAAGGCCATTATATTATCTAATTAAAAATGTGGTGTTCCCGTAAGAATATCATTAAGGTGGAGATGTTGGAATAGATGAGTCAAGTGAGGAAAAGCCGCAGCTCGTACAACAGCATAACAAGAGTAAGAATAAAAGAATATTGGGTATAGAGATGGGGTTACTACAAGTCAAAACAAAAGGTTGATGGGGAGTGTGTCATATAATAGGAGTGATTGGTGTGGTCAATACATAATCATTTAAGTGCAAGTCTCCTATCGTCTATTCTTTTGACATGGGTCTGACCAAGGAGAGACGGATAATTTAACTGTACAAAGTTGATTATTTGAGAGTCCAGACCAGAACGAAGCTAAGAAGAAGGAAATAATCACTAGCTGGGATTTTTTTGAATGGGCCAGTGAGTCAACACATTCATCACCAGTAATACCAGCAAGGCTTGGCACCCGGCAGAAACAAATGAATATTTTAGGGGCAGAGAGAAGCTACGAAGACAGATGCCGTGCCTTGATCCTATAAAGAATAAAAGACCGCAGGAAACAGAGTGATGTGATAGAAGTGTACAAGATCCACAGATATGATCACCTCCCACCCACCAGATTCTTCAAGTTAACCGCCACCAACCTAAAACACCATTCACTCAAGCTAACCAAACCCAATCACTACAGAACCACACTGAAGGCCAATGTGTTCTGCATCAGGATTATTAACAAATGCAATGCCTTACCCAGCCTAGTGGTTACAACGCCATCAATAACATTAAAATCTAGGTATGATATACAGATTGGTACAGCACAATATTAATAAGAACGGCACAGTTGATAGAAGTGGGAATACGACAAAAAAAAATCTATTATTATTCCCTTACTAAGCATGACTAGGTAAGCCGAGTTCTTGAGGTAACTGACCAGGTAAGCGTAACAGAGTATACCTAACTGGACTAACCTAACCTGCATCACACACTCACACTCACTTCCTTGTTGCTTGGTAGATACAAGCGACGACACAAAAGAAACATTTATAACACATCTTAACGCACATCATGTAAAGTATGTTAGGTTACGGCA
>JAXIVD010000712.1:0-2500 GCA_036785275.1 Cancer borealis | reverse complement strand
TTAATTATAGGTGTAGGAGTGTAAAGTATTATGTATTCATTTATTTCATAAAATTTTTATTTTCTTCATAGGTATTTGAGTTATTGAAAAGACGATGACTTTATGATATATACATAACCAAACTCCATAACTTTACTTCTATACAATTTTCCTTTAAGACTAATATTTACGTAGTAAAATGGGAAAACCTTTTTCGACCTCAATTCTGGTGGAATTTTCGAGCCACAAAATGGAAAATCCAAATATTATAGTAAGGACAAAACTAATTCCAGATTCGTGATCAGCATGCCTGAGAACCCCTTGGTACCAATTTCCATAAGTTATCCTAACCTAACTAACGTTTCCCACCCATTTGACTTTTTGGCTGAAATCATGTTATTTTGAATGATTCGAAAAGTATGAAGTTTACGTCAAAAATGTATAGAATAGTATCCTCCTTTCCTTCCATCTTACAACTGGCCTTCCTCTCCTCGTAGGACCTTCAATTTCACTCACACTTGCAATATAAAGTGTAGATTGCATACCAAAGTAGATTCATGACACGTAGATAACAAGCCAAAGTAGCACCGGTTAAGTCTCCCTTCTTCATATTGTGCATATATCTTGCCTTCCTATGCTTGCTTTGAACACTCAGTCTAATACACTGTGCATTTTGTTCATAAAATTAGTAAAGTTAGTTCACGAAATAAATAAAGTTAGTTCACAAAATAAATACAATTAGTTTACAAAATAAATAATAGCATAATGAAGAAGATTTTTCAACATGTGAGGAAGAAACTTAAAGAGAAAATAGTAATGGAAAGATATGAAGGAGGAATATAATTAATAATACAAAGAAGGAAGGTTTTGATGTGAGTGGAATGACATAGATTAAAAATATATATACATGAAGATAATATTGTACCCCACTGGAGGGAATTAAGGCATGAATGATCAAGATAAAGGTAGATATTTAGGGAAAGAAAAGAAGTTAGGTTAGCAGTAAGTGATGAGAAAATATATGATAGAAAGTTATTAAGCCCATCAAGAAATCAAATATCTAGCCTCTCTATTTCTTTTCAATATTATTTTTTTTCTATACTTCCTCCAAGTTATTCATACTTTTTCTTTAATCATCAAATCTGGACCTCAATAATAAATGATGTAGGTGACTTTGTAAAATTATTGTGATTATAATGAACAGAATAATCTATATATATTTTTTCTAAGCACTGCAACAAGTTTTGGAAGCCGCCCCTTGCATATAAATTAAGAATAAAGGAGAGTGTGTACATAAAGAGTGTGTACATCCACGTAAAATGAGTGTGTGTGTGTCGGGTGTCAAGATGTTATGGAGAAAACAAACAATAAGTAATAGATTGTGAAGTTGTTGTGAGTTATAAAAATAATACATTGAGTTAGTTTGACCAAGTGGTGATAATGAATGTTAATTGTTTTGTTAAGAGAGTGTACAAGAGTGAGATTCAAGAGTAAAATGTAAGAGGGATAAATGGAGTGGATGGAGGGAATAGATTGTGTTGTCGTCAAATTAATAAAAGTAATACAATAAGGTAGTTTAGATATATAGTGAGAATGAATGATAATTGTTGCGTTAAGAGAGTGTACATGAGTGAGGTTAAAGGATAAAATAAAAGATATATAAATAGAGTGGCTGGGTATTGAAGGGAGAGGGATAACAGGTAGTAAGGAAATGCCAAGAGGTGGAGACTTAAATTCCTACCATAGCCACACCCTAAGGAAAAATTTTAGGGGGGAACGAGGTATCAGAAATATAGATAGATAAATATAGTTACAGAAAATATGATGAAAGTTTTCCTAATGTGTTTTGCAGTATTATAAAGGTTTAGTAGACTGAAAGGTAGTTTGTAGAAGTAATGGAAATATTTGTACTACTGAAAGAAGTATAATTTGAATTGTTGGCTGGTAGAGTAAGGATTATTCTCTCTCTCTCTCTCTCTCTCTCTCTCTCTCTCTCTCTCTCTCTCTCTCTCTCTCTCTCTCTCTCTCTCTCTCTCTCTCTCTCTCTCTCTCTCTCAGTTTTTCCTTACAAACAACACTGATTCAGCTTTTTTAACTTTGCAATTCCTTTTTCTTGCTCTGGACTCAACACAGTGTCATGATCAAGCATTTATTTGTATTTATCTTGCAATTTTGATATCACATTTGTATGCATGTTTTGTCTCCAACACTTTAGATCAACCTTTGTTTTAATTTCCTATAATATCCTTCACTAACAATTAAGGTGACATTGTATAGTCTTATCTCACACCTTTTATATATTTACTTGCAAATTTTCACTCACTTAATTCACCTAAACACATATATCTACTATTAGCACTTTTACACAACCTTCCTTAGTCTAATAATCACTTTTCTATCTTATTTTATACTTCTTTCATACTCTTTCCAAATTACATCAGAGTTTGTCTAGTCCTACACATTTTTCTTAGTTATAATGGTAAGTGTTAGGTGCACAGGAGCTGCCTTGTGTAGATCAACT
>JAXIVD010000711.1:120000-125948 GCA_036785275.1 Cancer borealis | reverse complement strand
GATAGATAGATAAATATACAAATTGATAGACAGATACTGAGAGATAGACAGATAGACAGATAGATATATTACACACTGACAGATTGATAGATATATGAAGACAGAAAAGCATGAAAAAAAAAGCTTCCTATTGTAATACACAGATTCAAAACGACACAACAAACAAATAAAACAAAGCAAAAAAAAAAAAAAAAAAAAAAAAAAAAAAACAGGCACTTAACACGTCATATATACACCTACAGACACACACACACACACACACACACACACACACACACACACACACACACACACACACACACACACACACACAGCCAGACAAAGTTAATTAAAAAACAGATGACGCGTGGATCAGACCTGAACAAAACACGTCATTGACAAGAGAAAAATAAATAAATAAATAAAAAAAATAAAAAAAACAAAAAATTGCCAACATAATCTGGAAATACCAAGGCTTGAGAACTCCGTCAGTCAGTCAGTCAGTCAGTCAGTCAGTCAGTCAGTTAGTGAGTCAGTCTCTCAATCAGTCAATTTACGAGCAAATAACTTTCAAATCTCATCTAATCACACAGGTAGTAACACACACACACACACACACACACACACACACACACACACACACACACACACACACACGGTACTCTGTCAGTCGTTCAGCCAATCAATCAGTCAGTCAGACAGTCTACAAATAGCACAGTCAGTCATCAGGGCACGAGAGAAAAAAAAATAGAGAAAACTGCAACTGAAACTAAAAATAAGAACAACAACAACAACAACAACAACAACAACAACAACAACAACAACAATAAACAACACAATCATCATCATCATCACTTTCATCATCACTTTCATCATCACATCATCACGAAATACAAGATAAAGAAGCACATTGCAACACTATCACAATACAATACTCTTCCTCCTCCTCCTCCTCCTCTTCTTCCTCCTCCTCCTCTACTCATCCTTCTCATCTCCTGTAGGTCCTTATTCTACTCCTCCCTTTCTATTTTCCTCCTCCTCCTCCTCCTCCTCCTCCTCCTCCTCCTCCTCTACCTCCTCCTCCTCCACCTCTTAAGATGAAGTGAGGCTGTGACGATGAGTTTCAGATAGCGTCTCCTCTCCAAATATTCTCTCTCTCTCTCTCTCTCTCTCTCTCTCTCTCTCTCTCTCTCTCTCTCTCTCTCTCTCTCTCTCTCTCTCTCTCTCTCTCTCTCTCTCTCTCTCTCTCTCTCTCTCTCTCTCTCCTTTCACATTTGTTGGATTTAACAGTTCCTTCCAAGATACCGTCACCCACTCGCTCACTCACCACCACCACCACCACCACCACCACCACCACCACCACCACCACATTAAGATAGATTACACCTGCACTGAACTCCTGACACACCATAAAGTAGTAGTAGTAGTAGTAGTAGTAGTAGTACTTAGTAAGAGAAGTACTACCAATAAAAACAATAATAATGAGGAAAATACAAAAAAAAACACTAATATAGATAGGTAAATAAGCTCAAAAAAAGTAAATAATTATACACTAATAAAAACAATGATCAAAAACACACCACCACCACCACCACTACCACCACCATCATCATCATCATCATCATCATCATCATCATCATCATTTTTTCATATAGTACATTTCTATTTTCCCAATACACTTTTTCTGCTTCTCTGCCATTGGTCAGTTCAGCTCCGGACCAACAACGGATATAGACCAGAGTCAACTTTTTGTATTCCCAACTACAGCTATTTTTCTGTCTCGGGTAATGGTTCCAGCGGCCATTTAAAGTTCCGGTGTGTGTGTGTGTGTGTGTGTGTGTATGTGTGTGTGTGTGTGTGTGTGTGTGTGTGTGTGTGTGTGTGTGTGTGTGTGTGTGTGTGTGTGTGGGTGTGTGTGTGTGTGTCGACAGACGTAAGAGAATATAAAGTACAGACTGTGCTTTTTTTTTGTCTACACACACACACACACACACACACACACACACACACACACACACACACACACACACACACACACACACACACACACACACACACACGCACACACACCTTAAGTAACTTCATTTAGAAAAGTATTCCAAGTAAAACACAAAAAAACAATACAAAACTCTCAACAAACACTGAAATAGTAATAAAACTCGTCTTTTATATCCATCATACTTCAAGCTATGCCACGTGTGTGTGTGTGTGTGTGTGTGTGTGTGTGTGTGTGTATGCAAATCGGCGTCCATAATTCATACAAGGGAAGGGATGGAAGAGGAAGAGGAAGAGGAAGAGGAGAGAGAGAGAGAGAGAGAGAGAGAGAGAGAGAGAGAGAGAGAGAGAGAGAGAGAGAGAGAGAGAGAGAGAGAGAGAGAGAGAGAGAGAGAGAGAGAGAGATAAGACTGCGTTTACGAAATACGAAATACTACATTGTTTTGAAACAGTAGTAAATCTTGACTAAAAGCATCCAATAGTAGTAGTAGTAGTAGTAGTAGTAGTAGTAGTAGTAGTAGTAGTAGTAGTAGTAGTAGTAGTAGTAGACACAGCAGCATAAATTCATACGGGAGACTGAACTGTATATATATTTATATTTTTATTTTATTTTTTTCTGTTCTGGGTCTAGTTACTTCAAGGCTTCCTTCCTCTCCGCCTCTTAAGTTCAAAGGTGATGCCTAAGTTATATAAAAGTTGGACGCTGTGTTAGTAAAGGGAGGATAGCAGTTGTTGTTGTTGTTGTTGTTGTTGTTGTTGTTGTTGTTGTTGTTGTTGTTGTTGTTGTTGGTGGTGGTGGTGGTGGTGGTGGTGTTCTTTATGTAATGGTTTAAATCATCTAAATAATATTCTTTTTATGAAACAACAGCAATAAAACAATTCCATATATGTGCTAATACAACACACCAAATCATCACTACTTTCATTGTTTATAGTAAAATAAATAATAAAAATAAACTTTCAATAATATTATAACCGACATTTACCTTCTATCCTTACTATGGCTTCCAAATCATTATATAGTAAGTACATACAAAAAAGTGTGATAGAAACTCATTACCTTATTACCTTTTCACCTTAATTACTAAAGAAGCTTATAATACTTACTCATATTTGAATTCCACCGAGACTGCAATTAATGAAGCTTAACCTAATGGCATTACTGGGTGGCGGTGATGACTGATTGGGTGGTGGTGGTGATGACTGACTGACTGGGTGGTGGTGGTGGTGGTGGTGGTGGTGATGATGACTGACTGGGTGGTGGTGGTGGTGATGACTGACTGGGTGGTGGTGGTGGTGATGATGACTGATTGGGTGGTGGTGGCGATGATGACTGATTGGGTGGTGGGGGTGGTGGTGATGACTAAGTTAGTAAATAGTTGGAAATAAACAAAAAAAACATAAGTAAGGTCTTTATTAGTTAAAGTAGTGGTGGTGATGACAGTGGTAATGGCGGTGATGATTAAATCCTGATACGGAGGGAAGGACGAGACATAATTGATGGTTTACTCTTTTGTTGCCAAAACCACATATATATAACCAACCTCGTACGGTGATTTAGGTTAAAAAAGATAAATAGAATAAGAAGAAGATTAGGAATAATAAAAAAAAAAAGAATAGAGAGAATTGGTAAGATTAAGAATAAAAAAATAAAGAATAATGAAACTTAGTATAATGAGCGCTAATTAAACTGTAACACCACCACCATCACTACCTAAACTTGAGATAAATTACCATATAATACACTAGGTTAGATTAGGTTAATATAGATCAAATATTCTCTATGACCAAAAATAGGGAGTTGGACGAGTTGCAGACGACATTTCATTTCGTAAACAAACGCCATTATGAAGATGTAAAATTTTACCTTTTAATCCTTCCTCGGATAATTATAGGTCATTAAATATTCCAGGAGAGGTAGATAATCAAAGATCCTATAGTCCTGCTAGCGTGAAAGCGAAAACTTTTAACACTGTTGAGAACCACCTCCAGGGAGCCTCGAGTATTGTTCACCCTCTGGAAGGCCCTGCTACACCCCACACTGTACTACTGCACCCATCTAGGCTCCCATCACAACAAGGGTAACAGCTAGAAACAGTGCAGAGATCAGAGGCTTGAGGGATCTTCACTGCTGGGACAGACTCAAGGAAATAACCAAGCCTCCACTCACAACAGAGAGAAGGGACAGCTACCACGCCATCTACATGCGGAAGATCCTGGACAAACTAGTGCCTCACCCCACACCCTCTGCACTACAACCCTACACCACTGAAAGAACTGCACGCAAGTATGGAAAGAGAAGCTTACCAACTATAGCCCCACACAAAATAAAGACCATGTTCGCAGCCACCCTAGCACATGAAGGGCCAAAAATATTTGATTCACTCCCATAGGAGGTGAGGTGAGGGGCATTACTGACTGCATAGTGAACACCCTCAAAACCGGACGGGTTCCTGGGGTCAGTTCCCGACGAACCTCCAGTACCGGACTATACTGCTTCACCTCCCAACTCCATATCGGCCAAGGATCTATGTATAAGATCCTTGATACCAGCCCAGTTGGAACTAATGAATACAGACGCCAGGACGGGAAGCAGCGCTCAACCACCACCACCACTGCCAGGCACACACCTCTATACAACATCAAGTACACTCTCCCAGGAGCCGCCGTGATCTAGGATTCAACCCACAACCTTTAATCCACCACACAACCACAACCACACAGCTACATGACACTATTACGCAAAAATCACACCATAATTTCACATTAAGGAAGGAACCAAGATAATGACTGAAGGAGGACTGGAGATTACCCCACGCCAGCACGTGAAATGTCTGGGTGTGTTTCTGAGCGAGGACTGCTCCTTCCAACACCATATTGCAGAGACAGTAAGGAAAGCCAAAGGAATGGCAGCTTGGATCCTAAGGACCTTTGCCACCAGGGAGCCAGAGGTGATGTTGACCCTCTGGAGGGCCCTGGTGCAGCCCATCCTGGACTACTGCAGCCAGCTGTGGTCACCACACAAGCGTGGGGACATACAGCGGCTGGAGGAAGTGCAGAGGTCCTTCACAAGACAAGTGAACGGAATGAGGGACACATCCTACTGGGGCCGCCTGCAGAAACTGGGTCTGTACTCTCAACAAAGGAGACGGGATAGATACAGAGCCATATACATCTGGAAGGTGCTAGAAAAACAAATCCCCGACCCCACACCCTCAACAATACAAGCCCATGTCAATGAAAGGACGGGTCGCAAGTGTGTCAGGAGGAGCCTGCCATCCGGTGCCTCTCCCAAAGTCAAGACCCTGCTGGCCTCCAGCCTTACTCATAATGGGCCCAAAATTTTCAATACCCTCCCCAAGGAAGTGAGGGGCATCACTGGCTGCACTGTGGAAAGATTCAAGTCTGGATTGGATAAATTCCTCAGGACAGTGCCTGATGAACCTGCAGTGCCAGGCTACACGGCGATCTGCAGGTCATCAAACTCAGTGCCAGACCAGGTAGACCTAATGAGTTGGGATACCAGGTCGGGAAGCAGCGGTGGACCACCACGACTGTGAGGCATAGACCTCTAAACAACACCAAGTAAACCAAGTAAGTAAGTAAGTGTACATTACCTTACAAATGGCGGACTGACTTGTCGGTGATGGATTGCTAGTTTTGGTTGTTAATTACTTAATGGCTTTGTTATCTTGCTTGTTACTCTTCCTCTTCCTCTTCCTTCTACGGTGCCTTACAGTGCTTTATATAATTGTTAGTTTAGTTTATAATGCACCTAACAGCCTGAATTACACTTTTTTTTAATAACGCTTCCTTGATTACACGTCCTTCCCTTTCAGATATAGGACCACGTGTGGCACCTTGGCAAGTTGGGTTTGGTTGGTTCTAAAGTGTTAACTTATTCATATTACTGATATAAAATAATAATGATACAAGTGTTACTGTAAATTGTTATGTAATTTATATTGTTTCTT
>JAXIVD010000711.1:70000-115000 GCA_036785275.1 Cancer borealis | reverse complement strand
CTCAGGGTGGGGGGGAGGCTGCACCACTACCCCTCCACCTACACCTCCACCACCACCACCTCCACCACTAACACTGATGCCGCTCAAACCACCACCAACACCACTGCCACTGATACTGCTACTACCACTACCACTGCCACCACTACCACCACCACTGCCGCCGCCGCCGGCACCACCACCACCACCACCACCACCACCACCACCACTACTACTACTGTTGCTGCTGCTGCCTCCTCCTCCACTGCCACCTTTCTTGTTTCCTTGTCCTCCACGCCCACCATTCCCTGACACAGCTGCAAAAACAAGGCACACATCAGTTGAAAGTTTCACACGCACACAAACCATTACATTACGTCACCATTCTGAAGCATTACATATCACAGCAACTACAAAGTGACTATACACACAGATACCTAATCACCATTCAACAAACACGATACAGTATATGAGAATTATGATGAATTTAATGCCAATGACTTCATAACTTACACCATTTCTATCACACACACACAGAACACAATTATGAACAGACACATCAACACACACACACACACACACACACTCGAGACTCACCCTGTCCATTGACGAGTTTAAACAGCACCTTGTCCTTCTCCGGCTGGTCCCCTTTGAGTGTAATAGTAACAGTCGGCTCTGCATTATTAGGATCCATAACCCTCCGTATCGTCACCATCTGAGAACCTTTATCTTTCTCCTTAGCTGCTGTGTCCATTCCCTTCAGAATATTGCTTAAACTGCTCACTCCCCCCGCAGATCCAGGCTTGTTTGCGGTTTCCTGGGGCCTGGGGGTGTTGGTGGAGGGTGCGCCGAGCTGTGGGGAGGTGTTCTGGGGATGTCTAGCTGGGGGTGCTTGGTGTGGGGGCTGTCGGGTGGGCTGCTGAGACTGTCTATAGGGGTGTAGGATGGTGCGTGAGGTCGAGTGTGGGGTTGGGGTAGGCTCTGGTGGGGGCTGGCTAAGGGAAGGGACTAGCTTGGCCGGTGGGGGCTTACACCTGTCCATAAGGGAAGGAGACGGGTCCCTCGGCCGCTGAGAACCAGTCTGGAAAAGTTGTTTTTATTAATATATTTGATTATTAAATAATTCCTAATCGCTCGCTTATAAAAATAGGTGATGATAGGAATGTTATATGAAGGACAAGATAGATAAAGATACAGTTTCATTGCTATTGTTAGGGAATACAAACAGCAACAGACCCTAGGGACCCTGCGAAGACTTAACCTAACCTAAGTACTATATAAAAAAAATAATAAAAATTGAAATAAAATAAATAAAGTTGAGTACTGTGATGCTTGTACAAGTAATAATAATAATAATAATAAAAGACACTAGGGTCCCTACGAAGGCTATTTGATATAACTACTAAATAAAAATTAAATAAAATAAATAAATGAAACAGTGATGCTTGTATAGGTAATGGTGTTCCAAGACTAGCATGACAGGTGTGGGGGGGGAGGGGAGTCACCCTTACACACCTGTTGGGGCGGGGGCGGGCGTGAGGTTTGCTGCCCCGGCCGCACCACAGTTATGGTGACGTCAGGGGCACGCCGCCTCAGCTCAGCCAGGGGTCCATCCTCCTCCACATCCTCCTGCGCATCATCACAGCTGTTCCTCCTAATGTAGTCATCGTCATCATCATCATCGTCATCTTCGTCTTCCTCTTCTTCTTCCTCCTCTTCTTCTTCCTCCTCCTCGTCTTCCTCCTCCTTTTCCTCCTCTCTTCTAATAGCCATCTGAGGAATATGTTTAGTTGGTTATGTGTATCTTTTTTGTTATTTTGAATGTATTATTGAACAAATACTGAACATACAAGTAATAGATAAAACCAATATAAGCATAACATCAATATAATCTATCACATTTTCCTTCCATCTTACTCAGAAAATGCAATACGTAGTTTAACAAAATGAACATACTTTTATACACCATTATATTAATTCAAAGGAAAAAAATATAGAGAAAAAAGAAAAAAACACAGGATAAAACATACATCAACCAGCACCTTTTTCTGTTTCTGCCGAGCCTTTTTAGCAGCTTTTTTGGCATGTTTGGCTTCATCTAGTTGGTTCCCCTCGATGAAGTCCATTATCTTATCAATATTCTGGCCACCCATTGGAAGCTCCCGGCCCCTGCACACGGTGGGGGGGTTGGCGGGTCCTTGGGGGGCGGAAACGCTGGTGTTGACTGAACTGCCTGAGGAGGACATTGCCGAGGAACTGCGAGCCTTTTTCTTCCTTGAGAGTATTTGCAGCAGTCTGTCCCGCCGGTCACTGTACTTCTGTCTCCCGCCGCCCTGGGGAGGTTTAAAGAAGTGTTGTTGTTTTTTCTTGAAGGTTTCTTAGGTTATGTTTGGTTTCGTGTTTAAAGTTTATATAAGATGTTTACGTCATTATTTGTGATGGTTATTTCTTTATTATTATTCAAGATGTGTTTTCAAGATTTCTAGGTTATTTTGCGTTTCATAAATGTTTATATAATAATTTGTGACGGTTATTTCCTTATCATCACTATTATCAGCGGATGACAATACATAATTACTAACTTCCTTATTGTCAGTTAATGTTGATAAAATTAATATAAAACTATAAAGCATATCTAGGTGTGTATGAAGCAAACATTAGGTCAGTGTTAGGAGCTGCCTTGTGTAGGTCAACTAGCCTTTTGCAGCCTCATTATGTTGTTATGTTGTTATGTTTACCTGCTTGTGGTGGAGCATGTGGCAGTAGCAGCAGTCACAGTGGGGGTCCTGGTGGGTGGAGGACACGGTGGTGGAGGAATCACTCTCATCTCCACTACTCCACTCCTCACCTCCACTCGACTCACTCTCACATCCACCTCAAGGAAGGAAACAATAATTATCAACACTTGTATGACTAAAAAAACACACAGAAAAGGACAGAAAATAAATAAATAAATAATACTCCTAATATGACCTTCGCAGTTTCCCCTTTTATTCTACATCAAGGAAAGAAAATGAGGGAAGGAGGAAAAGGAAAAGTACATAGAAGGGAAGGGAAAAATAGAGTGCAGGAAAACCAGGCATGAGAAACACAGAAAGGAGGAATCATTGAAGAGAAAAGTCATTTGACGAATAAATAAAAGTCACTTAAGGAAGGAAATATTAGTCATTAACTTCAATATTTTCTCCCCTTATTGATATTATTTTTTTGTTTACCTAAATATTAACTGACTGACTGACTGACTGATGAATGACTGACCCACTGACTTAATTACATCATGGTTTTGAATTAGAATATACAAGTTTCCTATTAAATACTATAAATAATCCCATCCATCAGTAAAATCATAAGTGATGGATTAATACGAAGCCTTAAATTAAATCAGACTTTTATATAGAACATTACTGTATTATAAGTATTTTCAATAATATAAATTCATGACTAATAATATATACTAACTATGTACTCAGATGTAACTTACTTTCTTCACTCTATTATAAGTATTTTCAACAATATAATATTCATGATAAATAATATATATATACCAACTAGTACTTACTTTCTCGGCTGAGTGCTCTCTCTCCGTGATCTGAACCATTCAAACATTTACCTGCAACACAAAAGAAACTCTTAACCTGAGGAAACTTATCACATCAATAGAAAATCACGACTAAAAATTAAAGCCATACAAGGAAAACAAACTCGAAAGATGCAAATTTAAAATATCCATGAACTTAAACCTTTCAATTCGTCATATGAATATTTGATGTGCTCTCGCTCTCTCGCTCTCTCGCTCTCTCTCTCTCTCTCTCTCTCTCTCTCTGAGCCTACCCTTATGGCCTGCTCCTGCTGTGTGTGGATGGTGGGCACGTGTATGGGTGATGACACTGGTGGCATTAGTGGTGCTGCTCGCTGGACAACACCGCGAACCACCCCCACCGTCCCCCAACCCCCCGCCCTCACACCCTAGCGGAATAGGGTGGGGGAGATCCTTCCCTACACCCACACCCGCTTGACATGAGGTGGGGGAGAGGGAGGCTGTGGAAGTAGGTAGGACTGTGGTGTGGGCGTGGGTGTCAGGGGGGTAGGGGAGAGCAGGGTCCACCATGGTGCGGGTGTAGAGGGGCCGGGAGGTGCTGATGCGTAGGGTTTCAACACCACTAACCAGGCTTGATGGATCACCCCTGAAACAGAACCCCAGAGAGTGAGAAGGTAAAAAGATGACTAACAATTGAAGTAATGTAAAATTGATAGAAAAATACACCTTTAGCCATTCACATTAATATATTTCATCAGGTGTTTAATTCTGTATGTTCTGATTGGCTGCGCTTCCTCACAGCCCATGCAGTGTAATAATAACTTACTCGTAGCGTGGTAAGACAGCCTCAGGAGGGGGCAGGATAGGGTGGGAGCCCGGGGGTGATAGGGTGTCCCCATAAACCAGCTCCCACTCCCGCATCAACTGTTCCGTCAGAAGGTCACTCCCCTGTAAAAAATAAAATAAATAAATAAATAAAACTCGAGTGTGAATTAATTTATAGCTTATTAAGAAAATCTATCTATCTATATATTCTTATCTATGTACGAAGACTAGGTATTTAGGGTTTGTTGAGACCTTACTCTTCCTTTCGTCTCTGTGCACTGTCTTTCCATAGGAGGTAATACAGAGGAGAGGCTTCCCGGACCCCTCGCTCCCTCCCTTTTAATAACCTTTATAAACCCGCAGGCAAGACGAAGGAAGGGAACAATATTCAAAACAATTATTACACCTAAGAACACATAACAGAACAATAACTACACAGAACAGACACACTCACCACATAAGGATTGGTGGTGATGGGAGGCTTGGTGGTGGGGGCAGGGGGGAGGGGGCCCAGATCTTCCCTTGACTGCCCCCCTCCCCCCACTATGTCACTGCCAGGGGGGGTGTTGTGGATGTGGGGGTAGAGGGAGAGCTGGGGCTGGGCCAGGGGGGGCAAGGCGCTACCGGAGGACTGGGGAAGAACCGGTTCTTCGTGGGCCTGGAAGAACAGTCAAATTAAACAAAACTAACCACAAAATTAACCACAAAACTAACCTCAAAATTAACCTCAATTAACGCAAAAATTAACCCCAAAACTAACCCAAAAATTAGCTGCTATATTAACCACAAAATTAACCGCAAATTTATCCTAAAACTTACACAATATTATTCAAGACGTCCTTTTCAACACATTCCGATATCCTATATTTTACGCGTTTTCTCAAATTACGGCTCATTCCTTAAATTTTCTTCTTTTACTTATGCATCTAATTATAATTCCTTAGCACTGAGTTAGATTTCTACAATTTCTTCCTAGAGTTCACCACTACATTTACAAAAAACACCACTTGTATTAATAACAAAAACAACAAGAAAAAAAAAGTGAGAAATATGAGTGTAGTTATATTATTTAAACACCTCCAGTTACCATACAAACCTCATACAGTTTTAATAATTATTCTCTTAACAGTTATCTAATTACATCCCTTCATCCCCAAACAAGAGAGACACTTACAACAGCTGCGGTAGATGCATTGCAGAAGTGGCATTCGCAGCTGGAAGGAGGGCGGGGGTCTATCAGGGTGGGCACTGGTCCCCTAAGTCCCCCCATAGGACCTTGTGAGTCCCTACCCCTGCCCTTGCCTGACCCACAGTCCTCACAGGGGCACTGGGGAACTCCATCCTCAACTGGGGGAAAGAAAGTTCAATTAGAGAGGGAGAGGGAGAGGGAGAGGGAGAGAGAGAGAGGTAGGTAGTTAAGTTAGGTTAGGTTAGGTTAGGTTAGGTTAGGTAAGGTTAGGTAAGGTAAGGTAAGGTAAGGTAAGGTAAGGTAAGGTAAGGTAAGGTAAGGTAAAGTAAGGTAAGGTAAGGTAAGGTAAGGTAAGGTAAGGTAAGGTAAGGTAAGGTAAGGAAAGGAAAGGAAAGGAAAGAAAAGGTAAGGTAAGGAAAGGAAAGGAAAGGAAAGGAAAGGAAAGGAAAGAAAAGGAAAGGAAAGGAAAGGAAAGGAAAGGAAAGGAAAGAAAAGGTAAGGAAAGGAAAGGAAAGGAAAGGAAAGGAAAGGAAAGGAAAGGTAAGGTTAGATAGGTTAGGTTAGGTAAGTAGGTCATCTCACCTGTTGCAGAAGACACAGCTGTATTCTGCACCTCAGCCTTCTGGTGGTGTTGACTCCTCTGCTGCGCCTTGAAGTGTTCCCAGTCGGCCAGCAGCTGCCTCCTGCGTGTGTTGAGTGCCGCCCTCTCCACTGCATAGTCCTGGAGGAGTGCATCCGCGCGCACCCACACAGCCTCTGCCACAGTAAGGGTACGGTGGAGGGACGCCCAACACCCTAGCACATCCTCACCCTCACCACACGCACTCAACTGTGGTACAAAAACATCATTAGTATAAGAAACATTTTGTGAGACATAATCTATACAAAAAATACATCATTTGTATAAGAAACATTTTTTCCCCATAATTTATACAACAAAACAGTGTTAGGTACAGTCCCCTGGAATCCCTGCGAGGCTCTCCCTAACCTTCACACTGATCGCAGGGAGAGTATACCAGGCTCTTCCTAACCAAAATACTGAACCAGGCGACATATGTCACCTCCTTTTTCATGGGATCTGTCATTGGCTGACCTCCAGTGACCCGTCCTTCATCTTCATCTTATAGGTATAATATTTACTGCGTAATTATTATACCTATAACAAATATTCATTGTGACAGTTGTAGGGTTTAATTAGGTCTATCAGATGCTTCAATGATATTTCCAATATCTCTAATAGCTTCCGAGAAAATTAGAACGAAATCTATTTTTTTAAAATAAAATATGATTTAATTTTACTACGTAATTATTATACATAGAACAAATATTCATTATGACAGTTGTAGAGTTTAATTAGGTCTATCAGATGCTGCAATGATATTTCCAATATATCTAATAGCTTCCGAGAAAATGAAAATGAAATCTATTATTTGGAAATAAGATATGGTTTAATTTTACTGCTTAATTATTATACATAGAACAAATATTCATTATGACAGTTGTAGAGTTTAATTAGATATATCAGATGCTGCAATGATATTTCCAATATCTCTAATAGCTTCCGAGAAAATTAGAACGAAATCTATTTTTTGGAGAAACGATACGGTTTAATTTTACCGCGTAATTATTATACATAAAACAAATATTCATAATTACAGTTGTAGAGTTTAATTAGGTCTATCAGATGCTGCAATGATATTTCCAATATATCTAATAGCTTCCGAGAAAATTAGAATGAAGTATATTTTTTGGTAAAAATATACGGTATAATTTTACTGTGTAATTATTATACATAGAACAAATATTCATTATGACTGTTTTAGAGTTTAATTATGTCTATCTTATGCTGCAATGATATTTCCAATATCTCTAATAGCTTCCGAGAAAATGAAAACGAAATTAATTTTTTGGCAAAAAGATATGGTTTAATTTTACTGCGTAATTATTATATATAGAACAAATATTCATTATTACAGTTGTAGAGTTTAATTAGGTCTATCAGATGCTGCAATGATATTTCCAATATATCTAATAGCTTCCGAGAAAATGAGAATGAAATCTATTTTTTGGCAAAAAGATATGGTTTAATTATTTAATTATTTGAGGATTAAGATGAAGGATGGGTCACTGGAGGTCAGCCAATGACAGATCCCATGAAAAAAGAGGTGACATAGGTCGCCTGATTCGGTATTTTGGTTAGGAAGAGCCTGGTATACTCTCCCTGCGATCAGTGTGAAGGTTAGGGAGAGCCTTGTACAGTTTCCAGGGGACTGTACATTTTTATTTCTTAATTAATCAAAACGACAATATTCCTTTAGATATGTTTTCCCATTACCTATACATACAACAATACACCAATATTTAGCTGTAGCAACGCATCATTATAATCCATTTAGCTTGTATTTCCATTAACAAAACAATAACAATTACAAGACTATTCTATTTTTGATCCTTGAATACATCACAAACCAACAAACACACACACACACCAACACACACACACAAACACACACACACACACACACACACACACACTAACCTTCTGGCAGCACACGTGGGCATAGTCTTGCACATCAGGATCAGTAAGGATGGTGGAGTGGAAGATGTGCATATTGACAGTGACCCAGTTGAGTTTGAAGCGACTGAGGTGTTCTGAGTCTAGCCGTTCCAAGGCCGGGTGAAGGGCCTCACACACACCCATCACCCATTGGTAGGAGTCACACACACCTGCGCACATGGGGAGGAATTATGGGGTTATCAACAAAGATTAGATTATGAAGAACAAGGACGAAAGAAAGGAAGAACAAATATATAAAGGATAAAACATCTACACATCATTAATTATCTATCAATTTTGTTGGTTACTCATTTTCCGCAATTGGAACTTCACCGACCATTTAACATCGTAAGACATGTTTTTGATGTGTGTGGATCAGAATAGTAGTAGACATCACTGGGAGGCACACCAGGAGTACTGTACTGTTCACCCGGGCCTCACCTCTGATATCCGTTCAGGAGTCATCATGTCCACACACTCAATATTACTTCACCGGTTCATAGGTTAAGTTAAAGTTAAGTTAAGTTAGGCTAACACCTCTACCCCAAATAACCAAGTTAATCAGTATCTTCACCTTTTCATCCCTTACACTGATAAACTCTGGACCTTTCTTCCTTTGTCTGTTTTTCCACCTGCCTATGACTTGAACTCTTTCAAAAGGAATGCCAACACACCTAATGTTAACTGGACCTCCAACCCTTGACTCTATTTTTCTTACTGTTCTCTATACAGGATCTGGCGACAAGCGGGATTTTTTTAATGTATTTTTGTTGTCCCTTGGCCAGTACCCTTTTAATGTAAAACAAAATTAATAAATACATAGAAGTAAAACATGTAATATAATCCATAAAACAGTGATGGCCTTGAATTATAAGTCTGACAGGTAGTATAAAATGAGAATAAGTATAAAGTATGAGTACAATTGAGCATCTCTTACCCTGTATGAATGCGGAGGCTTGGCCGGGTGTGGGTGAGTCATGGATGGTGGCCAGGAGCCGAACTTTGAGCTCAATGCACAGCTCATGGGCAAGGTGACTCAGGCGAAGGTACAGCTGGTGTGCATCATGGCTCACTAACCTGCATGGGGGCAGTGTGTTAGTTTGTCATCATCATCATCATCATCATCATCATAAAAAATATCATTCTTATGGGGAAAAGTTGTGTCATGCTTTTGTAAGTTTATATACCTAATTACCTCCCTAAAAATGGATTAAAAGGATATGTATGAGAAAAATTTGGATCAGTGTGCTTGTCATTATCATCATCATCAAAATTATTATCATTCTTATTGCGAAAAGTTGTATAATGATTTTGTAAGTATATAAACCTCATTATCCCCTCAAAAAATAGATTATAAAAAAAAAAAAAAATTGATGTATATGTAGGTATATAAAACATCATTCTTATTAGTACTTCCCAAACAAATGGATAAATAAAAATATATGTACATGTATATAAAATAAATTAAAAGCACTCGTTCTTTTTCCAGCAGGCGTACACACTTACATGTTAGCGAGTGCCTTGATGCGCGTGAGGGAAGGGCGTGAGCGTAGTGTTGTGCCTTGGGCGGCCTGGGGGATGAGGGAACGGTGCAGCTGACGAAGGGACGACCTCAGCTCAGCCCACACACCCACCATCACATTGGCTCCCTCCTCCACACCCTGCAACCTAACACACACACACACAAACACACACAAAATAAGGGTTAAATAGTGGAAGAAAACATATAAAATAGGGATTAAAAGATGGAAGAAAAACACATATAAAATAGGGATTAAAAAGTGGAAGAAAAAAACACATAAAACAGGGATTAAAAGGTGGAAGAAAGAAAATATAAAATAGGGATTAAAGTGGAAGAAAAAAACACATAGAACAGGGATTAAAAGGTGGAAGAAAGAAAATATAAAGTAGGGATTAAAAGGTGGAAGAAAGAAAATATAAAGTCGGGATTAAAAGGTGGAAGAAAGAAAATATAAAGTAGGGATTAAAAGGTGGAAGAAAGAAAATATAAAGTCGGGATTAAAAGGTGGAAGAAAGAAAATATAAAGTAGGGATTAAAAGGTGGAAGAAAGAAAATATAAAGTCGGGATTAAAAGGTGGAAGAAAGAAAATATAAAGTAGGGATTAAAAGGTGGAGGAAAGAAAATATAAAGTCGGGATTAAAAGGTGGAAGAAAGAAAATATAAAGTAGGGATTAAAAGGTGGAAGAAAGAAAATATAAAGTAGGGATTAAAAGGTGGAAGAAAAACAGGGATTAAAAGGTGGAGGAAAACACATAAAACAGGGATTAAAAGGTGGAAGAAAGAAAATATAAAGTAGGAATTAAAAGGTGGAAGAAAAACACATATAAAACAGAGATTAAAAAGTAGAAAAACACCCATAAAACAAACTCAGTAGAATAGAGAAAAGGTCAATAACAATAACTCTTTGTCATGATAATATTAACGAATTCAAAGCAAATACAAAACAAAAATAATCAAACACAATCAACCATTTAGTTACAGATATTTAGAGAAATGTTGCAATATCAAACAACATAATTATACATGTAAGAGGGAATATTACAATACATCTAAGAACATATTTATAATGCCTTTAAGAACACATCCATCATCCTTACCTCTTACACACACACTCGCTGTTTGACATTGAGGTCGGGGTGTCAGCGGCCTTGTCTTGATCCTGTCCAACTTCCTGCAGCCTCTCTCGGCATGCCTCCAGGACAGGCATCTCAGGCCACTCCTTTACTTCTTGACCTTTTCCTTCCTCGGGCAATGTTTCCCTAGGGCTTTGGTGTTCCTCGGAGCCTTCAGCATCAAGCCTGGATGCTGCCTCTCTCATAGTGTCATCTCCATCTGGCTGCAGCATCTCTCCTTCTTCATCAGCTAAGCATCCTTCAGGAGATAACTGGGTCTCTTCACTCTTGAGATGTTGAGGTGAAGTGGAAGACATTACCAATGCCTTCGAGTCATCCTCAGCCTCTCGTAAAGCCACAGTGTTGAGGGATAGGTTCTCGAGGGCAGCAGCCACCGTTCCTGCCTCAGTGTCACCTTCAGTAGGGTCTGTGAGAGGCTCAACTTCACCTTCCTCATCTTCGCTAGGTTCCGCAGGGCTCAAAGGAGTTTCTGGTGTCACAGGACTTTCTATTCTCCCTGTATCAATGTTTCTGAAATCTTGCGTCGATGAGATCTCACTCGTCTCTACGTCAGAATTATTATGTTCGAACTTCCCTTCCTCCATTAGGTTTGATAAGACATCCAAGGTACAGGTAGTGGTGGTGGTGGTGGTGGTGGGAGAGGATTCACTCCTGACAAGGTGTGGCTGTACTTGATCTTCTTCATCCTCTGTAACGGGAGTAACTGTAACCACCACACCATCACCACACTCCCTTGTACCCCCTCCTAAAATTCCTGACGTTTCGGGATAACTAACCAAATTATCCTCATGTTCATCAGTCACTTTTACTACTTTTTGGGACACCTTCTCTTCACTTTCCTCAGCTTGGCATCTCACTGTACTCTCCTTTGTGTCATCTGTCATGTCCTTCTCCCCGGCCCTCAGCTCCTGGTTGTCTGACGAAGCGGTGGAAGGGGCGGAGAGCTGGCTGGTAGGCGTGGATGACCCCTCACTGGCAGTCCTCATGTTAGAATCTGAATCTGGGGTGGAGTCTGGGGTGGAGTCGGGGGTGGAATCTGGGGTGGAGCTACGGGCTTCTCTCCCCTCTAGGTACATAGGAACAACCTGACCCTCCAGCTCCCTCCCACTTAATCCCGTCACAAAGTCCAAGCCATTTAAACCTTCATCCAAATACGAGGACTGGCTTAAAATTTCCTTAATAAGCTCAGACACCCCAAAGTTGGCTTCCACCTCCTCCACCTCTTCTTCCACTTTATCAATCTTATCTTCCTCACTCACTCCATTCACTACCACCTCGCCATTGCCTCTAAACGCTTCAGATAACGTAAAACTTGAAGCTTCACATTCTTGGCTTCCAATGGCGAGTGGCTGAGAACACCCATCCACTCTGGCTTCATTAATGGAGGCGTTGTGGGCTTCATTTTGTGTTTCCATGGTTACTAATATTGTCTAGTATGGTTTAACTTCACGTACGACCCACTTTTGATTTCGTGGGTTGGGTATTTCGTGTTCAAATGACGTGAAATAAGAGGGACGCGGCCACTCTGAGGGTGTTAAGGGGGGAGCACCACGCAGGGCATCCAACACTACTAACACATTACAACACATTAAAAGACATTGGACTTTATACATATATAAATAACATTATTAGTTTAAATTATATGTGATTAATTTAATATATGTATTTATTGTTATCTATTTAATTACCTGATGTGCTAATACTACTAACACATTAGAACACATAAGAACACATTATACATATTATTAACACTCATACTTAATATATACATTAGAAATACCTTATAATTGAATGTATTTCTTTATAATTATCTATCTTAATTACATAATTACCAAATGCGCCAATATTACTAACACATTGTTACACATTATAACACATTATAACACATAATAACATATTACATAACATTATTATAACACTTATACTCAATACACACATAAAGAACACATTATAATTTAAATCGTATATAACTAATTGAACGAATGTTTATATAGTGATGCATTTTAATCACATATAAACTCACTTAATGCATATTGATAAGATTAATTATATATGCATTAAAAAATATCTTATTGTTTAAGCCATGCATAACTAAACATTACAAACTTCTTTATATATACCATTATAGTCCTTTAATTCTGTAAGGTTGGCTGACCTGAGTCCAGTGTTTACAGGTCACAAGAAGAAGAACAACAACAAGAAGGAGAACAAGAGGCAAGAAGAAGATCATGAGGAGGGAGAACTGGAACGTTTTTTTCATAATATTCGTGACTGTGATTGCTTTCCATCCATTATTAGTAGTGACAGGTGAACACACTCCCCAAAATGATGAGGCTATTGGTACAGAAGCTTGTCTACCTCACTCACCTAAGATTAATTGTTCATATCTGTAAGTACGATTTTTTGTTCTTTGGTGTAAATTAATTCGTGATCTTCTTGTGTAAATTAATTCCTGACCTTTTCGTGTAAATTAATTCCTGACCTTCTCGTGTAAATTAATTCCTGACCTGGTAAAGATTCAGAAGACGACCCAGTCTGTTTTTTGGACAAAGCAATTTTTTTCTAATAGATTTTGATGTGTTTTGAATTCATCTAATGTTTCTTATGCCATGCAATTTTTTTCCCCACGATAAAACTTGCTTAATAATCGGTTCGTTGACCACTCGATATCTGGTTACCTTTATAATGCAGATTTAACCTCAGATACTTGTTCAGATCACCTCAAATAGTTATGCTGCTGAATTACAGAAAATATGAATTCTTTTTTTTTATGTTACGTTAGGGTTGGTTAAGGAAACAAATATTTACCTAAATCTTGCCACATAAAAGTCAGATTAATTCAAAACAAAAATCAACAAGAGAAAAATTGCTTTAACTAATCCTAAGCAAACCTAATTAAACCTAACCTAACCTAACCAAACCCAATGTGGTCTTACAACACACATTGTTCCTTAGTACCTGTGGACTGGAATAGACTAGATGACTGAACTAGAATAGACTGGACGGTAAATTAACTGTATTGGACATGACTTTATTTTTAGGGTCACTTAAAGCTTGATCACTTTAGGAATCCCACCTTTAAAAAAAAAAAAGGTAAGTAGAGTAATATTAATCTTTGAAAACATGCATTGTGTGATGGAATGACTCTTGTTTCAGGTCGTTAGAGTTTCTTGAGTGCCAGGAATTGACAGACCATCAGGGGAATAACTCAGCACGGGATGATGAAGGCTACGGGTGTGTTAAGGTGGGTAGGGTGTGTGGGTGGGGGGGCGGTGTTAAAATGGGTAGGCACACTCTCTATCTGTGGGCGTGGCTGTGGCTGTGTGTGTGTGTGTGTGTGTGTGTGTGTGTGTGTGTGTGTGTGTGTGTGTGTGTGTGTGTGTGTGTGTGTGTGTGTATTTACCTAGTTGTAACATACAGGAAGAGTTATGCTTGTACTGTCCCGTCTCCAAATCTACTATTATCCAGTTTGCTTTTGAAGTCATGAGTATTTCTCGCATTAATTACTTCTGCATCAAGTTATTCCAGACTTCTATATTGGTAGCTGTATTTTTTTGTCTCTCTTGCATGTGGTCCTTTTCAGTGTGTGTGTGTTAGTCTAGTGCACTGTTAATGAAAGATCAGACACATAATTGAGAATCCATTTAAGTGTTTGAATGAAGCTTGTCATGTAGATTTAGTTTGTGTAATTAAGTGAAGACAAATACTGTACGTGCATCAATGGCAACAGTTGTGATGTCTTTATCTTATATCTTTATCTTAATGCTCACGTTTGTTTCAGTTTGGAGGACAAAGGTTTGAAGAAGTAGAGATCACCAAGGTACACTGCACGGTGCTGCAGGGTATTGAGTGCTGTGGGGAGAGGCATTTCCTTAGAGATGGCTTCCCATGCATTAAGTAAGATGTTATTCACTCTAGTAGTATAAATGTGTTGATAGAAGTAGGTATTGTAGTTATTAATAATTGACAACGTAGCAATACAATTTCCTGTCTTTGAATAGTGTCAGCCTCTGTGCTTTGACAAATTAAGTTACTATTTAATGATAAGTTTTTTATTTTAATATGATGGTGTTTTTTTTTTTTTTTTTTTTTTTTTTTTTTTTTTTTTTATACATTAAAAGGGTACTGGCTAAGGGAAAACAAAAATACGTAGAAAAAAAATTCCTGCTTCCTAATTGCCGTGTTGTATGTATTGATAGAATTAGGTTTTGACTAAATTCAGTAACACTCCTTCCTAATTGTATGTGTTTCTCCATTACAGGTACAGTGGGCATTACTTTGTGACCACTCTCATCTACAGTGTGTTGCTGGGCTTCCTGGGCATGGACCGGTTCTGTCTGGGCCACACTGGGACGGCCGTGGGGAAGCTGCTTACCCTGGGTGGGGTTGGGATATGGTGGGTGGTGGACATTGTGCTGCTCATCACGGGTTCACTAACACCAGAGGATGGCAGTAACTGGAACCCTTATGTGTGAATGAATTTACAAACCACACTGTATTGAGACTAATGCTAAAGTGAAAGTACTACTGTGCAATAGTTGTGTGTAGAGTTGTGATGGCATCAATAACTTATGGTAATGTGAAGAAGTACCGTCATCTGGGCCAGGATGAGGAAGGGCCCGAACACAGCCAAAGTGAAACACTGAGGCAGAGAATCTTAAAGGAACTGTTACAGAAGCAGCTGTCCAAACACGTTTCTGTAGAGCAGCAGCTGTACAATAAAAAGAAGTTTGTGAGAGCTGCATTTGAGGAGTCTGTCACAGCCAACACCAGTGGTCTTTCATCCTTTGAAGACTTCAGGAGTGTGGAATCACATTTAAGTGTAAAGCAAACATTACAATCATGTGGTCTCACTGACTATGAAATCCAATTGTTACTTAATGAAGAAAGTCACAACTCTGCCCTCGAGGCTCCTCACGCCAGGAGGCAGCGGCTGGAAGCCATTCAAGATAAACTGTTACTTCACAGAGGTCAAGAGGCACCAGACTTGATCCTTAGTGATGACTCATTCAACTGCCACCAGGAAGAGGGCAAAGGAGTGCCAGTGCCAGAGGAGGCTCAGCAGCCCATCCCACACCAGGACTTCCTGCCTGAAGGCCACCCCTTGAACCACCTTAAAGAGATAGCAGAGGAACTGTTCCCCACACAGAAGACAAACCAAACCCAACTTGAGGAACACACTGTCAGAAAGAGACAACCCAGTGAGGCGCTGGGACCGGCTAAACCCAAGAAGGATAAAAAAGACGGTTCAAGTTGTATTTATTTAAGTGAAAAACCCAAGTCTTATTGGGACATGCAGCAGATACCCAAAGTGATGCAGAGTACCACCAAGCATCTGAGTGCACCCTTCCCCCTGCCACCTGGGAACTGTTCCACCACCACCACCACCACTCACACAGACAACACATTACTGCACATCACACTAAAAAATAACAATGTGAAAGTAGATCACACTAAACCCTTCATCATGACCCTGGACCCAGATGACCTCATTCCATTGGCAACCATAAAAGCAAACAGAAAAACTATACAGGAGTTGAAGGAGATGGAAAAATTTACAAACTATGACAAGGGAACACCATCACGCACGCTGTACATCAAAAACCTGTCCCCAAGTGTTTGCCCAAAGGACTTGGCTTCCCTCATGGGACACTTTGAGTCCAGTCAGGGACCAAAGATCTTGTACAGACTCTTGGGAGGACGCATGAAAGGCCAAGCCTTCGTTACGTTCCCTGATGAAACAGCCGCCTCCAACGCCCTCACACTGTGCACCGGCTACATGCTGCACGGCCGGCCCCTGGTGGCTGTGTTTGGTAACAAGGCATAGTGAAGGACACTGTGTTGGAATGGAAAGTGTTATAAAGTTACTCATCACTTTGTTTGTTGTTGGAAATGGGTTTTGTGATATATGATGTCTCATGAGTTTCCATATGCTTTAGGCACAAAGTTGTGAAATTTTCTAAGATTACATAATTTAGGTAAGGGATTGGAAACATCTCTACTTATTATATGAAGATATAAATTAAACTATTTTTGTTTTCTTTTTGTTTTTCAAATCATGTATCATGATTACACGGTGAAGCACAACTTGCCTGACTAGCTTTTTGTTTTCTAGCTTCTTCCTTAGCTTATTTGATCCTTGTTGTACCCAGTGGCACTCTGCCTTCCACTTCAGAATGTTTACGGTGCCTCATCCTGTCATCTTTTTTCCTACAAGTCAGTGCAGTCAGTTATTTTCAATATTTTCTGGATGTTCTCAATCTCAAGTTTGTTCAACTCCTTGGTTGATCTGCCTCCCGCAGTACCAACTCATCATGCTCTTTGCATTATAATACACTGTAGTTTTTTTGTCTTCATTTTCATGCCTTGCTATACAGCCAGTTTACTGTACTGACTCACTGCACTTATTATAACCTCAAGTAACAGGACTTGTTTGCATTGTACTGGAACACATTTCCATTATCATTTACTTCCACCCTTGATTTCATTCTTTAGTATTCAGTTTTATGATCTTCAAGACAAATCGCTGACATATTATGCAATGTTATATGTTTAACTTTAGATGAACAAATGTACAAGATTTCTAATAAAAGTGCAAAATAAATTTCTTAAATTTTTTTCTGGAAAAAAATAGTTTGTGGTGATGAAATTATTTTTACAAAGAAAATATCGGCAAGAATATTTTTGGGCAAATTAAATCCTGGGTGTTCCTGATAATAATGCGACAATAGTGGTTTATGTGCGAAACATATCTTAATTACCTGAATACAGCCACACAGCCTCAGCACTATGTAACATAAGGGAATGGAAAATTAAATATTATAACTATTCCACCCTATGTTGTGGGGCCACTTTGGTGACACTTGACTGCACATCATCAGCTTGATAACACTTAACTCTTCAGATTATGCTTCAATAACTGATAATGTGATCCTTTGGACACTCACTGTTTCAAAACATGAGACATTACATCAGGCAAGGAAGTAAAAACCATTCAAGGTAATAAGTATATAATGCATCCCTTCTAACTTTAATTAAGTATAAACAAAGATATGTTTGACATGCATAAATTTGTACCATTGAATGAGGAAATGAGTGAGAATTGATGATTATTGCGACCTTGTTTCGGGAGTATAATGGTGAGTGTTTGTTCTCGGGTGATATGACCCTTTAGGAAGAAACACTCCTTTGTGGGAGAAGACTAGAAGAGTAAGTGAAAGTTATGGAATGAAAGAATAAAGTATGAATATATCCTTGTACATTACTACCATAACTTTCCCTTGCAGGGGAGAAACGATTCACAGATGCTTATATAATGAATAATGATAGATATTTCAGTCGAGAAAAGTTATTTAATGTTATTTAAGTTTTCTTACAAGAAACTAACAATTTACACAAATTGACACTTTTCTGTACTTTGTACATCAACAGGATGACTTAGAATATGAACCTATTATTACATATAATATAAATTATTTCTACAGTATTGAGTTGCATTTGAACCCTTCAGATCTCCTATCCTGAAGTTACTGAATCTTGTTGTTGTCCTCCACCTCAAACACAACAAAACACTCATCACTTGGGTCTTCCTTGTAGCAGGTGAGGAGGTGTTCCTTGAGCTCCTCCATGTCCGTCAGCACCAGAGAACATGCCTCACAGATGTACCGTGTCTCCTCCACACCTGCACCACTGCTGGAGGCTGCCGGACCTTCTACCACAACCTGGGTGGTGTTTTCTAAGGTCTCGATGCTCCTTTCCTGCCATTCAGTATCCCCGGCAGGATGAGGAGACAGTCTACCGGCCTCACTTTGATCCTTTATGATTGTCGTTTTGTCACTGTTTGCCTCACAGAGTTCAACACTGATAGAGATGTTCTGAGGAGGTGGAGTGACTGTTGCCTGTTTGTCCTCACACATGTTGTCTGCTTTAACGGAATCTTCCCTCCTTGTCTTCTGGCGGCTTGAAGATGAATCAGTTTCTTTCTTCACCTCAACTTCCCTTGTTTGTGCCATTACTTGAGTCACCTCACTAACCTCCTGTCTTACTAAAGTGTTCCTAGTCATACCCATCCCAGTCTCATCAAGAACAACTAACTGTGTGTCCTGTGGGTCAAAGTGTGTCCTCATGTGTTGGGCCAGAATGGAGCGTCTTAGAAACACCTGCCCGCACACTACACACTTGGAATTCCATGTTTCACTGAAGTCACTCCCAACGTCATAAATACTATGATAACTCTGTATATGTGATGTTAGTGCCTCAAGGGAGCTGAAGGGAAAGAGGCAAATACTGCAGTCATATGGTTTCCCTTTTGAGTGGGACTTGATGTGTGAGCGTAATGTTGAGTCGGTCTTGAACTTGGAGTGGCAGACAGGACATTCTCGTGCTCCTGCTGGGTTGTGTGTCTGCATGTGGCGCCGGAGATCCTTCAGGACGTGGAATGTCTTGCTGCAGAGGGAACACAGGAACTCCCGCCCGCCCTCCGCGTGCCTCCGCAAACGATGCAAGTGTAGGAGCTTGTGTGTCTTGCATGTTTTATTGCATTCACTACATTGGAAGATATCAGTGCTGTGGAAGTCCTTGGTGTGGTTGGTGAGGGATGCCCGGCTACTGAACCTTTCCTTACAGGTGTTGCAAGTGTATGGCCAAGGAGTACCTTCACTTGTATGTGTCTCCCTATGTAGCATCAAGTGGCTGTCCAAGCTGGCCTGAGTCTTGTATAACACACCACACTCACCACACACTAATAACCTATGTTGCCCACTGTTCTCTTTGTGTTTCTCCATTAAGTGTTTAGAGGCAAACACCTTCCCGCATGAGCAAACAGTGTTCTCAGGTCCATCGGGGTGGAACACACGCATGTGCTTGGTGAGGGCATTCTTCCTCTTAAAGCCTTGCTCACACACGCTGCACTGGTACTGTTGTTCACTGGAATGACTGATTAGATGCTCCTTTAAATGGGCTCTGGAGGGAAACACTTTCTCACATGTTTGGCATTTGTGTTTCTTTTTGTGGTCATTGTTCTTCCTTTCAGTAACTATTTGTTCAGTTTTGGTAGCATGATATTTTTGTTTGTCATCAGGTAAAGGTTCCCAAATGCGCTCCAAAGTGTTCCCATCCTCACACTCTCCACGACTTCCTGCATCAGACAAATCTTTATCATCTGCACATTCCTTGTTCTCTTCCTCTCCTTCCTGTCTTAATCCACACACTTTGGAGCTGCATTGGAGTTTTTTTTTACACTATAGTACTTCTTCACAATTCTCGTCAAGGACTCTGAGCACGGCATCTTGTGTGACTCCTTGATGGATCCGTCCTCGCCGATGCCCTTGGTCAGTACCCGAAGGTGATGTGCTTCACGTATATGTTCCTGATAACTTTTGGTGGACACTAGCGTCTCTTCACACAAAGGACACTGCAACACTAGATTCCTTCCTTTATGAGTCTCACAATCATCTTTATCTGGGCTTAAAGTACTAATTTCCAATCCGCTACATGGACTGCTTGGGCCTTCCTGATTTTTCTCATCATCTTGAAACCGTAGGACCTTACAGTCATCCTGCTTATCCTTGGGGACTTTATCTGTCGTGATATAGAGTGGGTGGCCATCAGATAGAAAACTCTTCTCATCAAGGAGGAATGAGACTCTATCAGCAATCCTTGGAGATGTGACGGCAGTGTGTTCATCCTCTTCAACTATCACCTCCTCATGCTTTACTCTTTTTTGAGTCTCCCTCTGCTGTCTCAAGCCTGATTCTTTGTTAGTCTCTGTATCAAAGGACTCAAGGACGTGGAAGTGTTTATGTATTGTGAGAGTCGGCTCAGCAACACAGGTGAAGGTACAGTCTTCCGTGGGGCAAGCCAGCTGCTTATGCTTGAGGTGTATCACTTCCAAATGTCTTTCCAGCCTGATGTAAGACGTGAAAAATATATTACATGTGCGGCATCGCAGCTGATTCTTATACGACGTGCAGCTGTGTATGCGAGAACTCATGGGAGTGTAATACCGGAAGCAGAATGGACATTGGAATTTAAACCCCATTTCATCTTCAGTCCGGCTTGTTGATGTAGACTTCACAACGCGGCCAAGTCCTCTGCCTCTCCCTCTCCTCTTCACGTATGACCTATCCTTGAGTATGACTTTGGAGGAGTGGTCAAAAAGGTCGTCATCATTTACTGACCTTGCATCATCATCATTCTGATACAATGTATCTCCCCACTTGATCACCAAACCATCCTCTCTCCTCCTCTGAATCCTTTTACTGTGTCTGGCTGTTGCTGTCTCACACTGTCTCTCCTCTTCTTCAGTTTCTTCATTTGCACTTCCGTCAAAACTCTTCTCGTCATCGTCATCTTCCTCTTTTGTTGTCTCTGGGGAAGTTTGATCTTTTTTCCTTTTTTTTCCTCGTCTTTCCACAACACCTGCCTTTCTGAATGCTCTAAATGCTGCTATAATACCTTGCCTCTCATCATAATTTCCAGCTGGAGTATTTTTCTGAGGCGTTGGAGGTACACTTACAACCTCCTCCTCCTCCACCTCCTCCTCCTCCGCCTCAAACTGACGCATCAAGAACCTCCTGATATCCTCCGCTATCCTTGCCGCTGTCCTTTCATGGTGTTCAAAATCCTTCAGCAAACCTGTACACCTCCTACAGATCACAACAAGGTCATCCAACACATTGTCACTCACAGCCTCCAGCCTTCCATCAATAGAATTAAGAGACACCACACATACTCCACTCACCATCCGTGCCTCCTCCTCTTCCTTACTCCTTACATCCTCCACGTGCCCATGGGAGAGTGCACGGATCAGGGTCTGCTTTAAGGACTCAGAGCCAGCCTGGGGTCCCGTCGTAGTGGTCGCTGCGTCGGTGTCTGCTGTCCGTCGCTTGTCGTTGCAGATGTAGCAGGTGGTGGTGGTGGTATTGGTGCCCTTCTGAGGCGTCATCTGCAGGAAAATAGTGACATAAGGTTGGTGGTAATGATGGTTTGAAGTAAGAAGAGTTTTGTTAATCTATAGTTTGAAGGAGAGTTTAGTTAATCTATAGTTTGAAGGAGAGTTTAGTTAATCTATAGTTTGAAGGAGAGTTTAGTTAATCTATAGTTTGAAGGAGTGTGGTTAATTTGCAGTTTCAATAAATTAATTAGTTTCTGGTGCGCTATGTTTTATACTCATTTATGTATTTAATCAATTCATATTTTTATCCTATATTTCCATTACACAGTTTTCTCACAGTAGATCTGAGCTGTCGACGGTGGTGACGGCAGTTGAAATTATGGTAAAACTAAACAATCACTACTCCACCCCTTTCTTTTTTTTCTCCTTCCATACATACTATACATAGTATATTCAACACATCTGTGAAGGTTTCAGGCGGCGGAAACCATTATTTACCTCGCAAAACGTCTTTGAAGTTATGTTAGGTTATGTTATATTAGGTTGGTTAAGTTAGATTGAGCTATGGTTAGGTTAAGGTTGTTAAGTTAGGTTACGGTTATGTTATGGTTAGGTTAAGTTAGGTTAGGTGCGGTTCAGTTAGGTTCGGTTATATAAGATTTTAAAATTTTATTACCCAAAAGTTAGGGTTCTCAACCTTAGATATTTTTCTGGATTTGGGTAATAAAATGTAAAAATCTTATATAACCGAACCTAACTGAACCGTACCTAACCTAACTTAACCTAACCATAACATAACCGTAACCTAACCTAACGATCTTAACCTAACCATAGCTCAATCTAACTTAACCAACCTAACATAACCTAACATAACATAACTTCAAAGACGTTTTGCGAAGTAAATGATGGTTTCCGCCGCCTGAAACCTTCACAGATGTGTTGAGTACACTATGTATACTATGTAGGGAAGGAGGAAAAAAGAAAGGGGTGGAGTAGTGATTGTTTAGTTTTACCGAAATTATTTAATTATACTGAATATTGGCTTTATATTAAAAAAATAAAAGCTATCTACTCCATGGTGTCTAAATTTTGTTCAAACATTAGTACAGTGTTTGAGTGTATCACATATTGGAGTAATGCATTGCAGTTGGTCATCACTCCGTTGCAGAACGAGTTTATCCTCTTTCAAAGCCTGACTCCTTCCTTCAATAACTCGTTGGGATGCCCCCTTATCCTGCATTATATACATCCAACTATCCTCCCCCTTAACGATCTTAGGAGACACACTATTATCACAGTTTATAATTAATTTCACGTACATCTACAACGACACACTTCCTCCCCCTACCTTTAAGAGGATACAGGTGAGGGAAGGCCGCTACACTTGCTGTCACCTTTATTATTATTATTCTTGAGTGGACTTGACACAAGTGTAAGCAAAGTGTAAACAAAAGGCAACGCTGCAGGATGTACGATGACTGTCTATATTTACGGTAACTGTGATTATATTATTTTTTTCTATTTTCTGTTTATCAGGTTTACGGTTTAATTTTTTATGTTGGCTTTGATTTTTCTTCTTTTGATTTTTCTCTTACAATTTGAAGCAAGAGGGACAAAGCCTTTTAAGCTATCTAAATTCAGATAAAACCACGCAGAGAACAAAATTTCTTAACACAAGAATTGTTAACCATTAGAATAGTCTCCCAGATAAGGTAGTAACGAGTTAGTGTGTGAACTCCTTCAAAAACTCCTACGACAAGTATATCCAGACAGAGAAGAGCATTGACTTAACTATTTCTTAACTATCACTAAAGGTAACACATGCAACACTTATAAAACACATTATAGCTTTCCCTTACACAATTTCAACACATTATTTTACATGCAAATAATTAATAAATATAATTTACGTACATATTCCGAGGCACAAATGCACAAATAACAAAATCAAATAGAGACGTACAACACTTTTACACCAGAATACGACGTTCCTCCAAACACAACACAGAACACACAGTCATTGCGCCACAAGAAGAGGAAGAGGAGAGTGTCAAGGTGTAGT
The DNA here is from genome assembly GCA_036785275.1 of Cancer borealis. NCBI lineage: Eukaryota > Metazoa > Arthropoda > Malacostraca > Decapoda > Cancridae > Cancer > Cancer borealis. The sequence goes on along the minus strand of JAXIVD010000711.1, from coordinate 91,303 downwards.
TTATCCACTTATTCCACTTATTTAAACCACTTCAGCCACCACCATGCCGGACCACTTGGGGTCAGACATGAGGAAAACCAATGAGGAGAAGACAGAGGATGAAGTAATTAAAGGTGAGGGAAATTATGCTGTGTAATGAGGTGAAATTATGAGGTGTGTTTGGGAGAGTAGTAAGTCATTATTATTATTATTATTATTATTATTATTATTATTATTATTATTATTAGTTTATATGATTCCACGGTAATATAAATGTTTCCCACAACTTTCTATGCCAGCGATATTTAAATGGTGTTATTTATTTTGGAGTTAATTAATTAATAGACTTTATTTTCATTATATTCCTAATCTCGTTATATATGTAGAAAACCTAATATAATTCTATAGATTAATACAATATGTGTTTGTTAATTTGTTTGTTTGTTTCAGTTCTGGATGAAGCCGATATATCCTTACTGAAGGCTTATGTGAGTATTTTTAAATAGTTTTTTTTTTTTCGAAAGTAATTTTTGGTGTTACATGTTGCTCTATTTATTAAGTAAACCTTTCATCATATTTGTAAGTAATTTTGGGGGGGTTTAAACCTATGTGCTATTTGTTAACTGAAACTTTCATCGTAGTTCTATGTAATTTTGGGGGGTTAAATCCTGTTTTATTTGTTAACTGAACTTATCATATTTATAAGTAATATTTTGGCTTATACTCTATTCTATTCCATTTATAAGAAAATTTTGGGGTTATACTTAGCTATATTATATTTATTAACTGAACCTTTTATCATAATTATTAGTATTTTTTGTGTGTGTATAAATAAATGATTGTTTTAACAGGAATAAAAATAACAGGAAATGTACAAATGATTGATGAACAGTAATAACAATGAAATAATAAAAATAATCTTTGTATTCTGTTTTAGGGTCAAGGTCCGTACACTAAGGTGATCAAGAACATAGAGGAAGACATTCAGAAGGCAGTGAAGAAAGTGAATGACCTTACCGGCATCAAGGAGTCCGACACTGGCCTAGCTGTGCCCGCCCTCTGGGACTTGGCTGCCGATAAACAGACGCTACAGAATGAACAGCCGCTACAGGTGACTCAGCATGACCTTGTGTGACCTTTAACCTTGGAAACTGTGTAGTATTCATCTGTTTATATTACTACTTTTATTTTAGTCACATTCGCTTTTATTTATTTTTTTTTTTTTTTCGTGTCAATAATGTTAGTTTTAGATCGTTAAACTTAAGATAATAGTCCACATTTTCCTCATCATTTTGTCACCAAGTTAAAAAAAATTTCCTCATCATTTCATCACCAAGTTAAAAAAAAAATTCTCATCATTTTGTCACCAAGTTAAAAAAATTTCCTCATCATTTCATCACCAAGTTAACATTTTCCTCGTCATTTTTTCCTCATCACAGGTTGCCCGCTGCACCAAGATCATCAATGCCGACTCAGACGACCCCAAGTACATAATCAATGTGAAACAGTTTGCAAAGTTTGTGGTGGACCTTGCAGACTCAGTGGCCCCGACCGACATTGAGGAAGGCATGAGGGTGGGGTAAGTAAGGTCACCTGCCTCACTACCTCATTCATTCCATTCTACTTGGCATTTTGTCCTTCCTCCATATTTTTTTTCTTTTTATACTAAACTCTTCTTTTTTCTTTCTATTTTTCCTTTTTTTTTTCTATACTTACTTTTTTTCTCTTTTCCTCCTGTTTTTCCTTGTCTCGTTATATTTATTTGTTGATTATTTATTTATTTTATTTATTTTTTTTTTTTTCTGTCAATGTTTGTTTGTGCATCTATTTCTTCCATTATTTTTTTATGTTCTGGTTTCCATCATGTTAGCATTTAATTCCTTTTTCTCTTTCTACTCTTCATAACAATTTTGAAACACACCTAAAAAAAAGAAAAAAAACTACTACTTCTTTTCAGTCTACCAATAAAAAAAATAATAAATAAAATCATCCTTTTCCCCTCAGAGTGGATAGAAACAAGTACCAGATCCACATTCCCCTTCCACCCAAGATCGACCCTTCCGTCACCATGATGCAGGTGGAGGAGAAGCCCGACGTCACCTACTCAGACGTGGGTGGATGCAAGGAACAGATTGAGAAGCTGAGGGAGGTGGTGGAGACTCCGCTGCTGCATGTGAGTGGTGGTGGTGGTGTGGTGAAATATTGTGTGGTGGTGGTGTGGTGTTGATGCCAGTTGAATGTTGAGTGAGTGTTGTGGTGTGGTGTTTATTTGGTAAGGTTTATATAATATATCTATTCTTTCTGTTATGTCCTTGACTGGAAAACAGGAATAGAATCATTTATATAATTTCTGTTTTTTCCTTGATATTAACACCACCAGAAAGGCATATAATAAAACATGATAATATTTTCCTTCATTTCACACAGTATATCTAACACCAAATAGGGAAACATTACCCCGCTATATCTTCAGTAACCATCCATTACCTTTCAAGTGATCCAATAACTTAACTTTCATAACACACCTTACAGCCAAAGCATCATATAATTAAACATAACAATATATTCCTTCATATCACACAGTATATCTAACACCAAAAAGGGAAATATTACCTAGTTATATTGTCAGTAATGATCGAATAACTTACCTTTTCTAACACCCTTTACAGCCTGAGCGCTTCGTTAACCTGGGCATCGAGCCTCCCAAGGGTGTGCTGCTGTTTGGTCCACCTGGCACTGGTAAGACCCTGTGTGCCCGTGCCGTGGCCAACCGTACCGACGCTTGCTTCATCAGGGTGATCGGCTCTGAGTTGGTGCAGAAGTATGTGGGAGAGGTGAGTCAATGTGTGTTTCTGATATATTCCACTTCTATATTTCAGGAGTTTTTATGTAAAGGTTATTATTATTATTATTGTTATTTGAGGATCTTTTGTATGTATAAGTGAGTAAGTTTCTTTGATACAGCAAAGTTTCCATTTTTGTCTCGGAAATTTTATGATTCCAAACTTCCACACTTTCAGGACAAGATTTTAGTTGTATTGCTTTTCGTTGCTTGGCTTCCTTTCAACCCATTGGTATCATTTAGTACTACTGGAAAACTCTACAATACCTAGAACCTTTACTGCCCTTTTACAAACTCCTTTACTAGTACCCAGTTCACCATTAGTACTATTTCATTCCAACATTAGTACTATTTTAAACCTCTGCAATACCTACTACCTGTACTGCCCCTTTGCAAGATCAACTACACCGCCCTTTAGTAGTACTATTCCCACTCCCATTCCCATTCCTAACCCTTGTCATTATGATGCAGGGAGCCCGGATGGTGCGTGAGTTGTTTGAAATGGCCCGCACCAAGAAGGCCTGTCTCATCTTCTTCGATGAGATTGACGCCATCGGAGGTGCTCGCTTTGATGATGGTGCCGGGGGGGATAATGAAGTGCAGAGGACCATGTTAGAACTCATCAACCAGCTGGATGGATTTGATGCCCGTGGTAACATTAAGGTAGAAACTCAATCTGTGTTTTTATTTTTTATTTTTATTTTTATTTTTTTTCTCTCTCTACATTAAAAGAGTATTGGCTAAGGGACAACAAAAATAGGTAAAAAACAAAAACGAGAGAAAGTGTGTGTGTAGTTTTCTTGAGTGTTTATTTCTCTCTCTTTATCTTATAGTATGTGATGAAAATAAATGTGTCATGTGGAAATTCCGTAAGTTAGTTATGGTCAAGAATTTAGACTTGAGGGATAAAAATGTTAACCTCGCAGGTGTTGATGGCCACCAACCGACCCGACACCCTCGACCCAGCCCTCATGCGACCTGGTAGATTAGATCGTAAGGTTGAGTTTGGCTTGCCTGACCTGGAGGGAAGGACGCACATCTTCAAGATTCACGCCAAGTCCATGTCAGTTGAACGAGACATCCGCTTTGACCTGCTGGCGCGTCTCTGCCCTAACAGCACAGGTGAGAAAGGAGGTGGAGGGGAATATGATGCAGGTATTGTTAGTAGTCACAGGTAAAAGATTGTTGGGGTTGTTAGAGATGTTCTTTTAAATTCTTAAGTGTAATCTGAGTCTCATTGGTTTTTTTTAATTTATTTCTCTCTTTGAAAATGTAATTGATACTGCTTCTTCAGAGAATACTAATACATTGAGTTACTTGTGTCCTGTGATGCCTCCTTACTCACACTCGTCTCTGATCCAGGCGCTGAGATCCGGTCTGTGTGTACTGAGGCTGGCATGTACGCCATCCGGGCCCGCAGAAAGGTGGCCACGGAGAAGGACTTCCTGGATGCCGTGAACAAGGTCATCAAGGCTTATGCCAAGTTCTCTGCCACTCCACGCTACATGACTTACAACTAAGTGGATATACAAACACACACACATGCGCACACACTGACACACACACACACACAGACGGTTCTCAATTCATGTCTCTCAATATATTAGAACTACATATGGAGTCATCATAAGCTTTGCCCTAATTGTTTATTGTTTATGTATTTATTTACATTAATAGAGATGAACTCTTTCTGGTTTGTAATGGAGAGTGAAGAGTAAATAAAAAGATCTTTATACATATTGGTATAACATTTTTATTATTGTTAACATTATCACAGCATTCCCAAGACAATGAAGAGTGTATTTAGAATTATATGCATGTCATTATTCATGAACTTCTGTTACTAGTTCATTGTGAAAAATAATCCTGCATTCAAACTCGTTATTATTCCATTGTTTTTTTGTAAGTGAATAATTCTGTAACACGTTTTCATTTCTTGGAGTCTTCACATTATAAACCTGTCTAGAGCCCAGCCTCCCTCACACGTCACATAGAGGGAGAATGTCATTTATTCAATTAACATAAACCACAATGCACCAATAACCATAATAAACAGACTATGTCAGTGGCAGCTCCAGGAACTGTCTGTTGAGCCTTTGCTTCAGGTAGTTGTAGAAATCATACTCGAGGGAGAGATTGGTCCTGAGGGCAGCCTCCATCTCTGGATTTGTTGTGGGACGCTGCCTGTTCTTGTTGTAGTGAGGTGCTGCTGAGGAATAGCAGCAGCATATTTTAATTTATTGTGCAAGCTCAGGGGACGATTTATTATTTCAGTACATATATAAAACTACTTTCCCTCATGTTTTCCTTCCCTACACGTCATATAAAACAACTTTACCTCATACTTTCGTAAATACATTCCCCGTCCTTTACCTAATAGCTCGGTGTGGTAGAGATCAAGGACACCTGCGAAGTAATGAGGCAAGTGGTGCTGAAGTAGTGTTAGTGTTGCATTCACCTCCTCCAACACCCCCACAACTGGGTACCACGCTTCCACTTGCCTCTTGGCCAGATTTAGAGCTGCTTCATTGTTCAGTTCCCTGTGTGCAAGTGTGGGGAGAACAAGGCTCAGCTCGTGTGTAATGGATGGAGGATAACGATATAACAAGGTAACTACTCTTAGCTCTATTAACGAGCGGTGATTATAATACATGCAGTGGTGTAGCAGCTTGAGGGGGGTGCCATGATACAGGCTCAAGTCTAATGGCTAAATTCAGTGACGTAGCTAAGGGAAGGGGTGTGGGGGTTATATAAGAAGACGCCTCCGCAGGCCTCTAACAAAAGGGCCCGCCGCCCCCCAAATAGTCCATTTGGGAGCCCCCATTTGTTGCAATACTCATTTGTAGAAGTGTGTTGGGGGATAATAATCACATTTGTCACAGTAAAAAATATATACCATTATTATCATCTTTATCTATTAATTCTTCTATTTCAATGTATGTTCCCTTTCCTTCCTTCATTGTTGTAAGAAGTTCCCTCACCACCACCACCACCACCATATCATCACCATAATGATGAATAAATAATATGATAATAATGAGTATGAAATGATGGTAAGGGTGTGGTACCAGTTTTATTAGATTTACTAGTGGGAAGGTGAGGTTAGATTGGGCGCATTGCCAGACGTATGACTAAATAGGCCCAAATATCATATACACTCGCTGATACTATATACTTTAATACTATACTACTATACGGCGCTCAGTGAGGGGGTTAGGTATAGTAGTATAGTATTAAAGTATATAGTATTAGTATAGTATTATAATAGCATTAGTATAATAGTATAGTAGTATAGTATTAAAATATATAGTATTAGTATAGTATTATAATAGTATAGTATTAGTATAATAGTATAGTATTAAAGTATATAATATTAGCGAGTGTATATATTTGGTCCTGTTTAGTCATACGTCTGGCAATGCGCCTAACCTAACCTCACTTTCCCACTAGTAAATCTAATAAAACTGATACTACACACTTATCATCACCTCATACTCATTATTATTATTATTATTATTATTATTATTATTATTATTATTATTATTGTATTTATTCATCATTATGGTGATGATGGTGGTGGCTACGCTCCCCACCCACCCCCACCCCTGAGAGGCAGAAGGGGGGGGGGGCGCAATTCTAGTGGTTGGCCCTAGGCGTCAAGTACCCAAGGGACGTCCCTGAATATACGTAGGTTGTTAACTGTAAAATTGGAATAAGCTTATAAAGAAATCGACAAGCAGGAGTGAAATGTATCTTGTGACCTACCGACAGAAGTCCTCATGGCCGCAGAAGTAAGGGATAGTGAGGTCATAGTTGTGACCTGTTATGAAGGTGCACTCAGGGTCGTGATAGTGCATACACTCGTCCAGGGAGGTGTAGCGTGGAGGAGCTGGGCGTGTGTACCCTGGCGGAGTAGCAGCACCAGGGCGAGGGGTGACTCGGGCATAATAAAACCTGAAAACAGTTATACACGTTATACATTGCTTCCTGCACGATAACATTTATCAAAAACTTAAGTAAATAACGATCCATAACCACCTCCCAGAGAGAGAGAGAGAGAGAGAGAGAGAGAGAGAGAGAGAGAGGTATCCTTGGTCCACACCACAAGCAGATCGCCTCACCTTGATGCCACCTTCTCCACGGGATCCCTAACGAGGTTAAGGTAAAAAGGCATCTTGAACCCGTACAAAGTGAAGTTGGTGAAGTAGACGTGACGATCAAAACTCACTTGAGGCTCAATACTTTCCTGTACCCGCTCTCCGACCTCCTCCACCAGCGCCGCCTGCAGGATAATTATAAGTACTGGAACTCTGTGTAAATATCAGTAATTTCATATAGACATGCACAACGTATACGTATTTATAGTTAGTTACCTGTTGGTCGATGGTGAGGTATCGCTTGACTGTGTTTTTGAGCCGTACGTGTCTGAAGCCATTACGAGCTTGCAGCCATTGGAGGAGCAGCACCAGCATCTCACTCCCACACTTGGGCACACGGTTGAAGAACAGCACGTGCCTCGTCTGGTGTTCTGCCACGTACCGGGGATCAATCTCTCTTCCTCTGCCTATCTTGTTGCTAAACACCACATCAAATTAAACCAAAGATTCATCATATTATTATTTACATTCCTCACTTGATTTGTAACATGAACGAAAATAATCCTGCACAATTTTCATACGTATAATAAAAAGATAAAACAATGCAAATGAACTACTATTCAGAAATACACGACCTTGTAAATCATTGTAAAGTTAATTGATGGTTAGATCTGACGCTAACTGCACGCTGCCTGTCATCACCGTCCTAATAATTACACCGTCACTCACCTGATCTGTACTCGGTGATGGGGAGCGTAGGCCATCAGGAGCACCAGCAGCAGCAGGAGGAGGATCAAGGCTCCCCCACCACGAAGACGAGGAAGAAGGGAAGCCCACGCCATACCCCGCTAGGCATCCACTCCTCCTCCGGCTCCTCTTGTTCACTCGTCTTCCTCTCTTGGACCTCACGCCTTCATCAGCGCCTGGATGATCAGGTTTGTGGCATTCCCAGCGTGATTCTGTTGGCATTGAAAGTATTAATGTTTTAGTGTGTGTGCGTGTGTGTGTGTGTGTGTGTGTGTGTGTGTGTGTGTGTGTGTTTACCTAAAAGTTTCGCCAATTCTTCTTACTTTTTCTAGACGTCGTGGATTTTTTAAATGACATAATTGACAAACGTACATGTATTTCCAGCGTAGTTTGACTTGAAAGTTACATGTGTTTCTTACAATTATGGTAATAACGATGATTATGTTTCGTTGTTCTCGAAACTTTGATATGATAAAAATAACTTGACCTTACGTCCACTCACGAAATGAAAAGCAGTAAAAACACGTTGCGCGGTGAAGCTATTATCTTATTTTTTCTCACCTTCTGGACAGTTTTCACGTCATGAACACGGAAATAGACACAGGTGGAACATGCTCAAGGTTACAGGTTATGAAGTCTTCCAGTATGCAGGTTTTACTTTCATCAACTTAAACTTTCCACAGACAACTAACTTTCCAATCACAAGTCCAGCTCGGTCATATCCTTAACCGGAAATAGTTACCAATACTCACATCAATCGTACACAAACTGCAGCATAAGATAACATAGTGAAATCTGTATATAAATAAATAGGTAAGCAATGCAGAGCTTCCACAATGCACAACCTCTCCTTGCACATGCCCAGCCTGAACTGTGAAGTGTGCAAGGCAAGCCTGGGTCACCATCTCACCATCTCCCTCTACTCTCTCTTCTCTTTCCAACATCCTTTCTCCTGCACGCGTCTGTCTGTGCGGGCTACTTTTTCTTACTCTCTTCTTTCTTTTTTTTTTTTTTTTTTTGCCTCGTTCATCTACCTCTTTTTTCTCTCTTTTTTTTATTCCTCCGCTTGTCAGGATCAGGAGGAAGATAGTTTTTTTTTTTTGTGGAATACATGAAATTGCGCCTCGTCATCCTCCTCACTACCATCTTCAACACGACATCAGTACGTACAGTATGGTATTATGGTTGTAGTAATGATAGTTGTATTATATGTTGCGTCTCTCTCTCTCTCTCTCTCTCTCTCTCTCTCTCTCTCTCTCTCTCTCTCTCTCTCTCTCTCTCTCTCTCTCTCTCTCTCTCTCTCTCTCTCTCTCTCTCTCTCTCTCTCTCTCTCTCTCTCTCTCTCTCTCTCTCAGTATATATATGATCATATGCTCATCTTTTGTGTGTTCGGAGGTAACTTTCTCTCCTCAGTAGTCAAGGCCGAAGTGCCGTTACCTTTACGTACATTCCTGGCGGCAGATGATCCTATACACACACACACACACACACGGGAGGATGCAATGCACATCAAAAGATAGGAATGCACAAACAGTAGGGTGTGAGGTTATAATACACTACACATGTGTCGTATTAAACCATCGTAATCATTGTACATAAACATAATTATCAAGTGGTTTGTTGTGAAGATTCAAGGTCATTGCATAAGTTCCACGGTTCAACAAGACTATATCCTTGCCAAGCGTCAGCACAATACATAAAGCTTATTGTAACGATATTACGATAGAACGATATCCTTGCTTTAAATTGCTTTGATTTTTATGTATCACCCTTCACTCATATTTATACATACATACACACATGCATACATACATACATACATACGACACATTCAATGGAGTCTAACTCGTCCCTTGCTATAACCACCTTCCTTTATTTTCTTATCAAATACCGAAGAATTTATGATGTTGATATAGTTTCAGGCCAGCTGCTCCCACATCAATATTTGTATAATCTACAATCACATCTAAAAAAAACACCAACTAAACTTCCTAATAATGCTTTCTTCGCAAATTGATATTGAGACTAATTGATACAGTTTAGTGACATGTGAGTCTCATACATTAAAATTCATTGCCATCTGCAGGCTTTCATCTGCCTAATCCAATGAAAAAAAGGACAAATTCATTATAATTAATACCATAAGCAGAGAAAACTGAAACATTTGAGGGAAAAAAATGTATATGGTCTGAATCTACAATATCATCGATCAGATAGAACTATTGTAACATTTTCTTATAAACATTCTTAACGCAACGCTTAATAGCTGTTTCTAAAGAATAGATTTATGCATACTTATCATTACTTAAAGGCCTCTTCTATGTACGTGAAACCAGGTAATGGCTCTGAATGGGAGTGAAAGCTAGGTAATCTGATCCATTACCTTCAAATTGCAGCCACATCACAAAACAGTTACGTGAATAGAAAAACATAAAAGAAACTGTAGTGACCATTTTCTTGATCAATTGGTGGGACGTAATGGAGAATAATTTAGCTATCTTGTACATATGATGATGAAAAGAGTGGCACACATGAGTTAATGATAAGTGGGAGTCCCCAAGTGGTGTAACATTATGTGCGAATAAAGGGGCTTGAAAAGGTATTTGATAGGTAAACGCGAGTAGAACAGCATAATAATAATAACAGCGTATAATAAATATGATTTCATTCGCCTATCTTCATATTTTGAGTTTATAGAGCTGAGAGACTGTAATTAAGATAGAAATTGTAAGGGTAGTTAACAGCTGTTAACTACCCTTACACGTACTAGTAGCCTACATGATTTTTAATCATAACACAAGTATTTAAGGGGAAGATATTGCAAGGTTTTGATAACGTGAATGAAAGCAAATCAATTGACATAGGTAATATATATAGGTTAACTACAGCCATGTGTATTTATGTTATGAATTGTAGTGTTGTGGATCATGGTTATAAACAGAAATCCTTTGGAAAGATTAATTAAGGTACGTATATTTCTAAAAGTAGATAAAATGCAATTAAATAGTACGGTTTGATGGGTTTTGAAAGGGTGCACTATAATATTTAATGAGTAATAGATATCGAAGTAGATACCATAATGCCTATGGGTGTGTGTAGAGCCTGTACTAAGCTAGGTAGTATTAAAGTGTTCAAGAAGGCCGCCCGCTGACGTCACACTCACCATGCTCCACACGGACGCAAATCCATATATAAGTGCAAAGTCTATAAAACATTTTTAAATCCCATAGAAGACAACGTTGGACCACCACACTAATACAAATACTTGTTGAAATATCAACCCTATTTTTGTGTGTGTGTAGTGAAGGTAAGGGTAGTGATGAGGGCGTGAGTGGAGTTAGTGGTGGAACCGTCCCAGGCACCCAGGCACCAGCAGGAGGTCGAAGAGACTGTCTGGGACCCAAACACTGCCAGCCTGCGAGGTGGTAATGGCGTACGTGGTGTGTGAGGCAAGGAGGGGCGTGAGGCCAGCCGCCCCCAGCTTGTGAGGTGGTGGAGGCCGTAGGACCATGCGTGAGGCCCCCTTGAGGCGGGTGTTACTTGAAGACCTCCCGTCCCTGCTGGCGTGCCACACTGTGCCTGCCCAGTCAGCTGACCTGGCCCCCGTTCACGGCGCCAGGGCCAGGACCGCCCACACCCACGCCCACGTCATGGAGAAGAGGCCAGCGGGCGAGGGTGGTGGGGAGGGCGGAGTGGGCGGGGTGGCTGGTGACCTGCGGGATAAGCTCACCCTGCGGGCGGGCGTCGTCAACGGCATGAAGATAGGCACCACGGATGCAGAAGTGCATGTACCCGCCCTTAAGTGCCGCCCACTCGTACCCCCAGCACCGCCCGCAGCCCCAGCACCGCCCCTGCTGGAGGAACAGTGTTCAGAGTCTAGTCAGGAGTCGAAGAGTGACCTGAATGGTGCGGTGTGCAATGGTCATACTGTCTCAGAGGCCACCAGCAGTGGCAGCATTGCTGTGTCTGACACTTTCTCCCTGGCCTCAGAGCGCTCGTCAGACTCATCCCAGTCTCTGTGTGGGGCACGGCCCAGGACCAGACACGCCTCTGGGGGCTCCCAGGGCACCCAGGGCACCCACAGCACTCCTGCCCATGACCTCAGCTCTGCCAGTGACAGTTTAGTGACGCCAGAAATATGCATAAGTCCTGTGCCCCCAGCAGTGGCATTAGACGACCTTCTGGTGGACTACATTAATTACGAAAATGAGTTGCAAATGTCAGCTATAATGAGGCTAATCCAGAAGGACCTGTCTGAACCTTACTCTATATACACTTATAGATATTTTATACATAACTGGCCCAAGCTGTGCTTCCTGGTACGTATGTGGAGTGTTAGTGAGCGGCAGTGTGTGGGACTTGTTGTTTTGGTGGTGTAGTTGTTTGGCCAACCTGGGTATTGAGGCCTGTACAAGGAATAGTACTTACCTGCAGCTTAACTGAAGAGGATGCTATGCTGCCCGGGCACTCCCCTTCACCACCAAGATGGGGGTCACTCTCCATCTGTGTGTGTGTGTGTGTGTGTGTGTGTGTGTGTGTGTGCGTGCGTGCGTGCGTGTGTGTGCACATGTGTGTTTGCAGGATTAAGCTTGGCACTTGTGGAGAATGTGGTTCATGTCTCCCAGTTGGCTCTACATATTTTACATAGCATTTGTGGAAATTAAATCAAACCTTTCCAAACCTAACCTAACCTAAAAGTTTAATGGAGCCTTTCCTAACCTGAACTAAGCTAAGCGTAATAAATACACTTAGTCTCAAACTAGTGGTCGGACAGTAAATATGATACATAGAGCCAACGTTTGTGTTGGCTTGGTGTGGATCCTGCATTGTGCCGTTAGATGGGACACACATTCTCCTCGAGTGCCTCCAGCATTATATACATCCTATCCTCATCCATGTAGTTATAATAGTTTTCTGTTGTTTGTGTCCAGTTATACTATTGGTGAAATTTTGGAAAGTGCCATTCATGTATGCCCCGCCCTGTCCCCCATTATGCCGATCACTGTGTGCTCCATTAGAAATGACTATTATTTTAGCACAATTACAATATGTTAACCTAACCTTACTTCACTTCAACTCCTTAACAGAGGATTACGTTGTTTTGTGCTCCAACCTAACTTTGTAACTGTAAATTGCATCTGCAGAACAAATTGCATAGAGTGAAAGTTTCTTTGATATAGTTTAATGTAAATGTAGGTGATATAGAAAATTATTTTATTCCTTTGAGTGGCACTTTTTGAAATTGAACTGATGTATTACCTCCTACCTCACCTTTTCACTGTCGGTCAGTTGTGTCGTGTGCTACAAAAATTAAGACTTCTTAAAATTTATAATGAATGCTGATTTGTAATAACCTAACTGCATAACTACACACAGGTATGTGTCTATCATACTTTTATTCTATATAGTTGGTCAGGTATATAATATTAATGTAAATTCATTTCCGTTTTCTTTGGTATCCATTAATATCACCTTTAGATTGCTTCTACCTTGAGCTATGATACAGGTAACTTTTTCACATTGTCATTATTTTATGGTTCATTTCATGAAAAGAATAATTTTTTTTAAGATGCACTGAATGTCCAGTAGCCATTTTTATTCATGTATAATTTCTTTTTTTAAAACTTTGAATTCATGTGCATCTCTAATCTGACTGAAAAACTTAAAAACATAGTTAAATAAGATATTCTAGGATTTGAGTGTTAAGAAAATTTTCATTTATCATTTATAGAATTCATGATATACAAGGTGGTGTGAGTTCTTGGCAGTTTTATCCTGTTTGTGCAATACTCCGTTTCATATTATAGTTGCTTGTAAGCTTTATTCAAGGTTAGGTCACCTAGATAGGCTAGACAGGTGTGTCTCAGCTTCCTCTAAACCTTGTGTTTGCTTCAGGCTGTCTCGAATGGAGAGGTGGTTGGAGCCATCGTCTGTAAGCTGGATGTGCACAAGAAAGTCACAGTCCGAGGCTATATTGCAATGCTTGCTGTGGATCACAGGTTTCGTAAAAGAAAAATTGGTAAGAGGAGTGCACGGTGTGTTAGTGGACTGATGTAAATGTTTTATTATTTTTCATTCACTTTAAGTTTTAAATATCGTAAAAATTGTTAAATTTAATTTATTAAGTTTAATGTATGGGACATTTACCAATATTTGTTTAATTAGATTTGAGTAATTTAGCCCTGTGTTAGGTGCTGCAAGAATGCTTTCTCTGTATTCCATGTGGTTCATAAAAGGTGACAAAAAGGGACGAAGCAAGGGGTCTGGGAAGCCCCTCTTGTGTATTCTCTCCTACGAAAAGGCTGGGTGCAGAATGGAAGGGGAGGATAACATTTCCTTGAACCCTAATTGCCTTGTCTTGGATAACCCTTTTGAATAGGATATAAGCCTGTTAGATAGATAGAAAAACAACTAAGCATCTTGGGAAATGCTTGGGAATTTTTTCACAGAAGTTTTGAAGGGAAAAAGTGCATTTTTTTTATCTGCCATGTAGCCTAACCTGTTCTTTCCCAAACATATTTAAACAACGTAACTGCAACTCAACATTAGCTATTTTTCTAGTCAACTTCTGTCAGGTAATCAGTGAAGGAATGTTACGTTAAGTCATGCAACATTAATCTCCTCTTAGAAATATCATGTTTGACCTCAGACTTTACCAACAGGGTCTAACTTGGTTCAGAGAGCAATCCGTGCCATGGCCTCCGATGATGCGGATGAGGTGGTGTTGGAAACGGAGATCACCAACAAGCCGGCTCTAAGACTCTATGAGAACCTTGGCTTTGTACGTGACAAGAGGCTCTTCCGGTAAGCTCTCGTGTTATTCTCGTATTTCCAGCACTCATTTTATATTCCGAGACACATGCTTGAGTTTTCATTATTAGTGTGTTGTATGTGCTTTGATTGGAATCTAGGTGTGGTGTGTTGTTTATATGGTATTGTTTACTATTACTATTACTCAATGTGTGGGATATTTTTGGACCAACGAGAATCAATGGTGTAAATTGTGTTTAAGTATGAAGTTTTTTGAGACCAATATGCCATTGATGTAATTTTGCGATGGTTATGACTGTACAAGAAAACCTTATTCTTTGTGGGTTCGTTTTTCATCAGCCAATTTTTATGTGTACGTATTGTGAAATCATCAAAAAGAGAAGAAAGAAAACAAAACCACTAGTTAAAAAAAAAAGTAGATATACATATAGATATTGCCAAAAATATATGCTAGGTAACCTTGAAATGTACCGTGTTAGGTAGACAACGATGGGAAAATTAATGAGCAAAATTAGTTGAAATGTTGACTTTATTGGCCTACATTTATTTACGTTATTTCAATGGTTCGTACTTAGTGAGTTTCTAGAGTGTCAAATACATTCTATCAAAGTATGAGGGGAATGAGGTGTTAATTAATGTTGACTTGCTATTAATGGTGTCAGTGGTGCATTATTATCTTGGTTAGAGGAGTTAAGTGTAAAGTCTGAGGTGATTGATATAAGTGTCAAGGGTGTGTGTGATCCATTGTTAGGTTAGGTTATAGGAGTAAAGAAAGTCTGAGGTGATTGATATAAGTGTTAAGGTGGTGAGTGAGTGTTGAGCTGATGCTTGTGTGTTCTCGTTGCAGGTACTATCTTAACGGTGTGGATGCCCTGCGGTTGAAGCTGTGGCTCAGATAAGATCAAGGTACCTGCCATCATGTCTATTCCTTCCTTCCTTCCTGTGCATGATTCTGCCTGACTTGACTTATGCTCCGATGGATGAATTTAGATGTTTATTGTGTTGTTGATTTGTGTTTTCTTTCTTTCTTGCATCCCAGAATAGTTTGATTTTATGTTGTTCAATTTTGGTCTTTGGCGGAGAAATGCAATTCACATATGATGATGATAAGAGAGTGGAAGATTAATTAGATATTGTTTACGGAAGATACAGCTTTAGGAGAATTGTATCAGTTGGTGGAAGAATTTGGACGAATGTGTAGGAGGAGGAATTTGAGAGCGAATGAGGATAGGAGTAAAGTAATGAAATGCACAAGTGGGTTGGTGGGTGGTAGAAGGATGAATGTTGCATTGAATGTTGAATGGCTTAAGGAGGTGGAATGTTTTAAATATTTAGGGTCCAAGATTACTGTAGATGGAGAAATAGAGACAAGTGAAATCTCGGATCAATGTTGTAGGAAAGGTGTTGGGAGGAATGAAGGTGTTTAATTATAGAGCAACAGTAATGAATACAAATAGAAGGTTGTATGAAGGAGTAGCTGATAAACGTGTGAAGTAATGTATTTAGACCGAGGGAGAAATGAGGAGGTGCGAAGGAGATCTGGTGTTACGAGAGTTGGGTGGTTGAGCAGAGCAGTGTGTGTTGAGGTGGTTTGGACACATGGAGAGAATGGAGGAGGACCAGTTGGTAAAGAGAATAGTAGGATCCGATGTGAGAGGTGTGAGGTTAAGAGGAAGGCCAAGAACAGGATGGATGGACGGCGTGGAAAGCACTGAATGAAAGAGGAATGTCTGTGGAGCAAGGAAGGATGATTGTGTGTGATAGAAGTGAATGGAGAGCAGTGGTGAATGCATGAGTAATGATGCGGCCTTGATGATCCTTGGAGGAGGTTCTCGTGCATCTGGTGTGTGACCCTTGGGTGATATCAGGTGTGGGGAGGGAGGGGAGGATTGTACTTCTTTTCTACAGCTAAATGAGAGGTGTGTATATGTATGTGTGCATGGGTGTGTGTATGTGTACCTTGTCTTGCCTTCAAAGCTTTAGGGAGATAACAGCTTAGTGTATAGATAGATATATTATGGTTTTATTAGTATTTTTTTCTAGAATGCATTTCTAGAGTCATTTGAGGATTTTTTGTAGTAGGAGGAGCCAGTATGATACTGACTGGTCTAAACTTATTGGTATTCAATGGAAAAATGGTCTACTCTTTTATTGAAGACTGTTCTGCTGTTTTATTGAAGAAATTGTTTATGATGAGTGTTGGTTGTGTGGTTCATCTTAGGTTGTAGTGTGCTATCTGTGTACCACCATCAAGCCACTGTCAGTTTGATAAGTTTGTAGAAAAAGTGTTTACAAAGGAGACCTTCATTGTCTGTCACTACATTCATGGTAGACGTATTTATTTACATGTTTTTTTTTTTTTTACTTTCACTCTTTGCCTTAGACACACACAGCGTGAGTGTACACTAGGGTATCTGAGTATAGTGATAATACCCAACATTTACATATTCACACACCTGTAAATTGAACTCTTGGCTTGGGTGTTTCATGAAGAGTATTCAATGATAAGAAATTTATGCATAATTTTGTCATGGTTGATTTTTTTTATAGAAACACATATTGTTAAAGTAAAAAAAGGATTGAGTATGTTAATTCTAAGTTGTAATAAAGTACACATCTAACACAAGTTGCTTTTCTTCATGGTCACAGTAAGTTCCATCAACAGGCTGAAGTTGAACTAAAAAAAGAAAATAATACAAATGAAAATAACTTCATTAGATAAGGTATGAAAGGCTCCCTACGTGCTTGTGTGTATCAGCCTTGTTTGCTAAGGTGCATGATGTTGAGCAGCCTATCTACACATGCCTGGATCTGAGTTCCTTCTGAACCACTTCAATATGTATAGACACACTCGTATAATGTTAATATGAACTTCACTTTTTAAGAATTGCTTTTTATAAATTATTTCAAGTTTAACTGTTGCTTTAACCTCATCTTGAAAAGTTGACATGCAAAGGATAGTAAAGAATTTGATATTATATAATGCATGACTTTTTGTAGATCTCATTTATCTCGGCATGGAAGAATGTTATGATACAGGTAGAGAAAGATATGTTATAAACAACATTATAAATATTCATAAGTTATTCGTAGATATTCTGTGATAATTCCTTTCACCATTTCACCTTTTGCATAACGTAAGGGTTCTCAGAGTAACTTTGTCACTCCTTGCCTCAGGAATGGAGTACATGCAATTATTTTTACCTCGCTCAAGAATCTTTCCATATAATTAAATTTTCCCTCATTTTCCAGACTACTAAGTGTGTGTGTGTGTGCGTGCATACATGTGTGTGTCGGTCCTAAAATAGTGAGGTGGGCAGAGAGCTGTGCCAACCCATGCCCACCCTGCCATGCTATGCCCATCCTGCCCTGCCCTGCCCTGCTCTGCCCTGCCCTGCCCTGCCCTGCCCACTCTGCCCTGCCCCGCCCCATCACTTCACCTAGAAGGCCCTGGAGGGAGGCTCAAGGTTACCACTGGTGATGTAAAGGTTTGGTTTATGCTCATGCCAACTGGAGTCTCAGGTCTAAGTCATTTTTGTTAATTGTTATTAGCGAGGGGTCTGGGAAGCCCCTCTTCTGTATTCTCTCCTAGGAATAGACAGGGCATAGAAGGGTGAGGGGAGAGTAAAGTCTCCCTGAACCCTAAATGCCTTGTCTTGGCTACTCCCTTGCAATGGGGATATAAGCCAAGTATATAGGTAGATAGATTATTATCATTGTTATTATTATTTTTGTTATTATTTTCATCATCATCATCAGTACTCCATTAGATGTGATAGTTCACAGTATTATTGGTAGTACTTTCAAGTTAATGAAATCTATAGTGTCACTTAAGTCCAGCTTACTAAGATGTTTACCGAGGATACATGGACGACAAAGCTGATAATATCATGCAACCATAACCGAATAGAATATATCAAGTGCTAATACAGTGAAGTATTGTCCAACACAGTCACGGTATAACATGGATTTATACAACGTGGGGGAGGAACAATTGAGCAGCAGCAAGCTAATGACGTGTAACAGGCAATGACTAATGTGTCCTTAAAGGCAGAGAGCTGTGGCTCCAGTCCTTGCTGTGATGTCAACCCAACCCCATCACACACCCAGCTTGCCTTATGTGCTTGTCCTCTTACTGCTGTGTGTGTGTGTGTGCGCGTGTGTGTGCGCGTGTGTGTGTGTGTGTGTGTGTGTGTGCTGTGATGGTCTTTCACTGTGGTAGAAGAGTGTTGCTCCACTACACCACCAGTCGTTGAATGCAACCAGCATGGTTTTCATGTGCAGAAGAGGCAAGTTTTTTTATATGCTAGTCAAATGAGCACAGTGTTAACCTCTTTAGTTTGAAGTGAGGTACAATTCCTTGATATATCCGATCTAATCCTGCAGTCACTCACTGTTATTGAACCTAGTAAAGTGTCCAGTACACAGACCTAAACACTCCTTATAGGAAGGGTTTTTGATGGACATGTGCTGGCATGACGAACACTGCCCTCAAGCCTTGTCTTACAGCCTGATGTGTTGATCGGAACAACTCACAAAGAAGCTGATATCATTCTTAGCACCTGCTGCTTTCATCACTGTTCAGCTCAAGGTGCTGCTCGTGCTGCATTACTGCTGACATTTCTGAGGACAGTTTTGTGTAAATCAGCGACATGCTTACCTAAGGAGGTAGTGATGATGCAATGTCCATCTGCATATCTACAAAGTGAATCAAAGTGGAATCTCGGTGTGTGTGGCAATAATACATTGTTTCCCTGCTGTTCACTTCCATCCCCATCTGCTAGGTCTCTCCACCTCCCTAATGAGCCTCTCCTTGTATGTGTACAGCTCGGCTTCAATAGTTGTTCTCAGATAAGTTGTTGATACTTACGTTGGTACAAATAGTGCATTATGTTCTCTTTGTAGCGGCCAAACATAGGATGCAAGGAAGGACAAATTGATATTTTTTCCATTGAACATCTTTATTTATAGGTATGACAATTAGTGAATTTTTATAATGTGAAGGATGCCTAAGACAACACCCGACTCGAGTTATTGCACTAACCCAGGACTGCCTCCACCTTCATCTATCAGGACTTGACTTTTAGGATTTATTAATTACTTGACTAGACCACAGATTGAAGAACAATAGCAAACTAATTTTCCTACTGGGGAGCTTTGAGTGATCCCAGAAATATGTAGGCAGTATATGTAGGCAACATCTAAGAAAGATGAAAACTATAAAATAACTCAATAGAACGAAGTCCCCTCTGCTTCTTTCTTGTTTCTAAAGTTCTTGATAGATTCCCATCCCCCCTTGTCCCTTTAAGTTGCCTTTTATCACATGCAAAGGGCACAGAGACATTTATTTTAAATCCTCATGTCTCAGGGATGAAATAGTAAATTGTAATTTTAAGTGAGTGAGTGAGTGAGTGAGTGAGTGAGTGAGTAGGGTTGACAGGGTGGCAGCATCCTTTGGAAAGGACTCTGAAAAACTGGGTCTGGAAGGTAGGACACCAACTCTTGGGATTGGTGTATTGATTTGTAATGTGAGAAATGGAGTCACTGATAATGATGATCATGATTATTGTTATAACAGTAAACTCTTGATTCATTGGACTGATAATGGCAAGTGATTGGCAGATTTGAATAACGTGCAGACTATTTATTCTACTTGAATGTATTAGATGTGAAAAATTTTCTGCCAGCTTCCTGTTGAAACTCGACCACTGTTTGCAATTTTATGATGGTAAAGAATTTCATAATTTATATGCTGGTGATGTAGAGGGGTAAAATGTATAACTTTCATTCTTTCATTGTATATATACACAGTATGTCAAAAAAGGTGTTCCAGTTTAAAAACTTTATTGAAACAACTTCAGAAATACACTTTCAGAAGCACTTGAAGTCATGACATTTTTGTAATGGTATCTGGCATCATTTTACCGTTTGATAGTAACAGAAGTTTCCGTCCGTGTGCCTCAAGCAATAGTTGAAGAGTTTGCTGTTTGGTTTGCTGTGCCACGCAGTGCTGTTTTGTCTTCCACCTTGAAGTGATCAGCATGCTGCCGGTGCATTTAAGACATGCCAAACTTTATTTAATCCATTGATCTTCACTCAATACTTTTTGGCAAGACGAGTGTGTTTTTCCTTTTGTGCCTTCATTAAGAGTGGCTTACAGTGGGCTTGAAATCTGAAGCCTAAGTTATGGTGGAGTAATTGTTACACACTCCTTAACGGCACTTTCCCCAACAAATTAAGGTTAATTTCCTACGTTGCCTTGGTGTGAGCTGAAGACTTTCTCACTTGTAGGGATTATGGTGTTGAGAATTATGGTCTTCTATAAGAACATAAAAACATAAGAAATGAGGAGACTGCAAGAGGCCAGTTAATGACCTACACGAGGCAGTTCCTTGTCCCCCACCCTTGGAATAATCCAATATTTAGCCATCCCACCTGTCACCCCTATCCATACTCTCATCCAACCGTCTTTTAAAGCTACCTATTGACTCAGCACTTACTACGTGTCTATCCAGCCTATTCCAATCGTTCACGACTCTGTTTGTGAACCAATATCTACCTATGTCTGTCCTGAATCTAAGTTTTTCTAGCTTGTACCCATTTCCACGTGTCCTATCCTGGCTACTAAATTCTAAAACCTGATCAATGTTTCCCTTATTAATTTCTTTTACCCATTTGAAAACCTCAATCATATCCCCTCTTGCCCTATGCTTTGAAGGAGGACCTTTAATGCATAACTGTTCCTCTTGCTTCACCATACATTGCACAGTGCTTAAGGTCATGCTGGTGCTCTGAAATATCATGCAATTACATCATCTTTGGTCATGACTTGTGTTTGGTAGTTTTAAAGGCATTGGCAGCATGTTT
>JAXIVD010000711.1:60000-65000 GCA_036785275.1 Cancer borealis | reverse complement strand
AACCAGTGCATTGAAGCAGAAAAGGTGTGACTACTGACTACTGGCGAGTGTACACCCTCTTGGCAGTCATTCCATTGTAGGTCATACTCTGCAGGGATGAAAAAAAAAGAAGAGAGATAGATGGATAGATACAGAGTTACGCAAGTAATTAGTCATGCAATGTGTATACGTCCAGCCTTTTCAAATGTTAATAAAATCTACAGAATAGGTCACTAGGACTACAACCCAAATGTTACAATGTTAATCACCACACCATAGCTTCACCACAAGGTTCATGCAGCAGGTAATGGTGATCAGTGAAGGGAACTCACCTGTGTTGCACCAGCATCGGTGAACTCGATCTTCGCAGTGCCACTCTTGCCCGCCAAGTTGAAGGTACCGGTCAGGTTGGAGCCTGCGAGGTTCATGTTCAACTGAAATAATAAAAGATATGTGAGAAAAGTGAGTGACAGAGAGAGAAAGTATCCTGATGTGTGGTTGTGACTAGATAAAGAGTCATATTTCCAAAATTGTTAAGTTTGTTTTGAAGGCTTCAATATATAGTTTGTCAAGGAAACGAAATATATTGAGTTTGTGTTTTCCCTGAGTGTGTGACCTGACCCATCATGACCCTCCACACACCACTGCCTCCTCCAAGGGACAACTGGCCTCACCGTGTACTCCATGCCGCCGGGGATGCCAGCCTTGGATTCCTTGCCGAGGGTGATGGTGTTAGTGAAGTTCTTGTCGCCTGCAATGGTCTTCATCACCAAATCGTTGCCACTCTGGGTTATTTCCAACTGTGGCTTGGCGTTCTCCAGCCTGGTGATAACGTCAGCAGGAACACCTGAGGACAAAGCGAGTGATGAGCCTTAGCATACGTTGACTTGGTGCTGCACTTGTAAGAGACGTAACACTGTCTGATTAAAATACTAAAATGATTGATGAAACATCTGGAACTGTGACTGTGAGACCTCGAACATCGTTTTATAGAAACTACAAATCAAAAAGAAATCGTACGATGTTTACTGCTTGTTTGCCTCCTTTGCCTTCATGATGAATTGTGGGGTTAGATAAAATGTAAATGTGTTATATGACTTTTTTTCTCATCTATTTGGTTCAATGAAATAAATACAAAACAAATCAAGTGCCTTTACGGAGTTGGCGTCAGTTCAACGAAATAGCTCGAAACAACTAGTTATCACACCATCAACTTAATCAAGGCAATTGTTGCACGAAAACAATAATAATGATAATAAGTAACAGTAACAACAATGATCATGACTAATAAGCAGGGCCGGTTTTAAGCCTATTTGACCGATTTAATCAAATTGGGCACCGCGCCGCAAAGGGGCCCCGCACACACACACGTGTATACGATATTGGTACTTAACAATGCCCGTAACAGTCGCATCGGGTGAGAGAAGTTTTTCTAAACTAAAACTGATTAAAACATACTTACGGTCAACAATTTCACGAGACTAAACAATTTGGCGATGCTATCTATAGAAAGTGACATTACCAAAACCCTTGACTTTAAAATGATTTTGAAAGATTTTGCAAATAAAAAAGCCAGAAAAGTCTGTTTCTAAAGGGTCCGTGCATAAACAGTTTGTCTGTAATTGTCTTAACTTATACTACACGAAATTTAAAACATCAATCTTCGACTTTTATAGAGTAGAGGATCCTACTATCAATTTTCTAATTGGGCCCCGCAATTCCCAGCACCGGCCCTGCTAATAAGAATGACAAGGCAAGAAACATGAAATTAGGAATGCTAGGAGGCAGAGAGAGAGAGAGAGAGAGAGAGAGAGAGAGAGAGAGAGAGAGAGAGAGAGAGAGAGATACATACATACAGACTTACCAATAGCAGTGAGCCAGTCTCTATAGTTCTCGTTGCTGCTGAAGATGTATTTGCCGGCGATGGACATGATAGTGGTAGTGGTGGTGGTGGTGGTGGTGACTGCGTGCGTGCGGGAAGACCTAGAGGTACAACTCCTGATTCCTGAAGCCAGAGTGAGGGGAAGATCACGTACACTCATCATTTATAGCTCATGCACTTCTTCCCGCCCTCCGCCCCAGTCACGTGAAGGGGACAAAGGGGGGGGGGGGGGGCAAAGGAGGGGAGTTAAGATAATAGACATTGTATTAGTGTTCCACAGCGGCCTTATAATCTTTCAAATCTTAACATAAATTCATGGTGGGGCAGAATTCAGTATTCCCATGGGTCCAACTCTGCCAAATTTCGTTAAAGCATTTTATATACCTTTTACTTATGTACATCAAATTCTAATTGGCTAGTTCACTTAGACATGGCAGCGTTGGACCCATGGGAAGACTGGATTCTGCCCCACCAGGAATCTATGTTAAGATTTGGAAGACTATAGAAGTCATACGGAAGGTTCTCTAAGTGCTCGGGACATCAATGCCAATGTACGGAGGTTAGTGATGAGAACGGTTGTGTGGTGTTAAGACAGTAAGTGAACCATGACATTAATCATTATAGTTATTATTCTTTATCTCATGCTTCTTCCTCCTGACTCACTCTCTCTCTCTCTCTCTCTCCCCCTTCCAACACTCCAACGGTACCTCACTCTTATTTATTATCTTTTTCTCCTCCTCCTCTCATAATCTTTTGTTCATGATTATTTCTTCATCAATATTTGTCCTCTCGTCTTTCCTCTCGTGTAATAAATTTTTCTATCATGTTATCCTTATCATATGATGTCCACTCTCTCTCTCTCTCTCTCTCTCTCTCTCTCTCTCTCTCTCTCTCTCTCTCTCTCTCTCTCTCTCTCTCTCTCTCTCTCTCTCTCTCTCTCTCTCTCTCTCTCTCTCTCTCTCTCTCTCTCTCTCTCTCTCTCTCTCTCTCTCTCTCTCTCTCTCTCTCTCTCTCTCTCTCTCTCTCCTCTAAATCTCCCTCTACCTCCATCCTTTCACCCTAAAATTCTCCTCTCTCCTTGTCCCTCACTGATCCACTCCTGTAACCTCCCCTTTCTCTCCCATCTGTTATCTCCTTCTCCCTTCCACTCACTCACTACTCAAGAAAGGGCAGGTGGATGCATTAATTCTGATAAATCATCTACAACCAACCAACCAAGTGAGAGTCTACTGTTATGAGGATAAGTAAAGAACATTCCATGAGATGATTTGTAACTCATTATGGAGCATGAAACTATTTCTTAAAATATTAGATGTGACCCAGGAGTACCACAAACATTAAATTCTTATCCTTAAGATACATTTAAAGGTCAATAAACATGTTTTAAAAAAGAACTTTAATGGTTTACATCAAGCAAAGATCACATTCTCATCTGGCAGATATCTCAGGTGATGGAAAACAATGTTTAGTGGCTACATAAAAATAAAAAGTTATAAAACATGAAGAGCAAAGAAGAAATTAATAAAATTCAGACAGGATTAAATGGAAAGTAATTAATTGAAGTCAAACGTTATGTGGAAGTAATTTAACCAGTGCATTAAAGTAGAAGAGGTGTGACTACTGACTACTGGCGAGTGTACACCCTCTTGGCAGTCATTCCACCGTAGGTCATACTCTGCAGGGATAGAAAAAAAAATAAGATAGATGATAGATACAGAGCTAAGAAAGTGATTAGTCATGCAATATGTATACTTCCAGCCTTCCCAAAAAGGTTAATAAAATCTACAGAATAGTCACTAGGACTACAACCCAAATGTTACAATGTTAATCACCACACCATAGCTTCACCACAAGGTTCATGCAACAGGTAATGGTGATCAGTGGAGGGAACTCACCTGTGTTGCACCAGCGGCAGTGAACTCAACTTTCGCAGTGCCACTCTTGCCCGCCATGGTGAAAGTACCGGTCAGGTTGGAGCCTGCGAGGTTCATGTTCAACTGAAAAAAATTAAAAGTACATATGAAGAGTGAGTGATTGAGAGAAAGTATCCTGATGTGTGGTTGTGACTAGATAAAGAGTCATGTTTCCAAATTGTTAAGTTTGTTTTGAAGGCTTCAATATATAGTTTGTCAAGGAAACGAATATATATTGAGTTTGTGTTTCCCCTGAGTGTGTGACCTGACCCATCATGACCCTCCACACACCACTGCCTCCTCCAGGGGACAACTGGCCTCACCGTGTACTCCATGCCGCTGGGGATGGCAGCCTTGGATTCCTTGCCGAGGGTGATGGTGTTAGTGAAGTTCTTGTCGCCTGCAATGGTCTTCACCACCACATCGTTGCCACTCTGGGTTATTTCCAACTGTGGCTTGACATTCTCCAGCTTGGTGATAACATCAGCAGGAACACCTGAGGACAAAGCGAGTGATTAGGCTCAGAATGATTGATGAAACATCTGAAACTGTGAGTGTGGGACTATTGCAACCTATATTTAATATATTTGTATGTATGTATGCATGTATTTACGATACTTTTTTTATGTTGGCGTGTATTGACACAGGTGTCTACCTATAATGTTTACCCAGGTGTGGATATAAGATTCACCAACCGCGCTAATCCCTTTGACCTTGCCGGCCATGGATACCTGCATGTCGGTTTACGTTTGATTTTTTTTTTTTGCCCTCCAAGGGAGTATCTTGTCCGTCCCTCGGACCCAGGGATTAAGAGATATTCTTGCTATCCATTCGCACCTATGAGTATGTCTCCTCTTTTCTCCATTTCGTTTCCGCCATGTCCTCCATTTTGTTCATCTCGCATTGTTAGGTGTAAGATTTGTCATTGACTAACCTAACTCAGCGGCTTCCTAGACAAGAGTAACGCGTGATAACTAACCTAAGAGAGGAGTCGGTCTTGGCTCTGGGCGAGAGCAGACGTCCTGCTCCGGTCACACCACGTGTCCCTATCTACCTTTACGCAAATAAACATGTAGTGATACAAGCTTACTACTTAACCTGAGTGAGTGAGAGTTTGAGGCGAGTGAGTGAGCTAATGCAATGAACACGTAACCCACACCCAACTGTCATCCTGCAATCCTGCAAACGACTGTGAGAAGTGCGACGACCACGGAAAATGGATTCAC
>JAXIVD010000711.1:17500-52500 GCA_036785275.1 Cancer borealis | reverse complement strand
AGGGTGAGGTGGGTCATCTCAGCCTCCGAGGTAATAGATGTTAGGTCACCGCCCTCCAGCAGACACCTATGGAAGGATACACGATGCTGGAAAACTAACTCTCTCTCTCTCTCTCTCTCTCTCTCTCTCTCTCTCTCTCTCTCTCTCTCACCGTTGGTAATATGGCAGATGAAGGGCCGTGCGGCGAGGCAAGGACGCGCCATCCAGTGTCCGTTAGTGGCGTTAAGTGCGACGCAGAGCCCGCCACCCTGCGAGGTGTTGTTTGTGTCTGGGGCCAGCGGCCACCCACTCGACCACCTGAACACTCCATCCTCCTGAAGGTAAAGGAGTCAAGGTAGGTATAGACGCATCAACACGAACATACACACACAAATAAAAAGAGATAAAGAACAACTAAAGGAATAACTTGTAACCAATTTTTTTTTGTTTTTAACGTGAACTTATAATTATTATTTTTCTTTATCCTAATTAACAACAAAAAATATACAAAATTAGCATTTTAATAATCAACATCCTGGGTTTCTTTTCGTCCCTTGAAGGAAGCACAGAAGAGGTAACTTACGTCCTCCTGGTGAAGGCCCAGCCAGGCTTCCTCCAGCCCAGCCTCCATCACCGCCACCCACACCGCCGCGGCCTCGGTCTTGGTGAGGGCAGTGGCCAGGTGTGCTCCCTCTCTGGCACAGGTGTCCTTTGCCTCCTGTGTGGTAAGGAAATAGATAAGGAAATAAAGATAAATGTATGAATTAATAAATTAATACTGACTGACTTATTAACAAAAACAATGATAATGATGAAATAAGAAATGAGTGAATATTAAAATATTATCAATCATCACTCTAAACTAGGAAAAAACCTGTACATTTATTACGCATTAGTCCAGATTCAAGGTTACGAAGCTCCCCGGGGGATGAGGTTTGATGTAATACAAAGAATATCATTTGAACTGACTCGCGACTCACGTTTCTGACTCCCTATCCCTCGACTCACTTACTATAACCTAACCTAACCTAACTTTAAACTACTTTGATACACCTGACTCCCTTCACACACCTGCCAGGGGAGTGGGGTAAGGACGTGGCGGTAGCAGTGGTCACCCCTCTCCACGTATATGTTGGGGGTCGTGGGGCAGATCAGGTGCGAGGGTAAGGATGAAGGAGAGAGACGTCCCAGTCCTGCCTCTGTGATGAATGCAAGGCCTTCCTTCGATGTTTTATCATATTGTTAATTTTATGATAATCCTGTGACTTCACCACTACCTTCACCCTTGCTTTCTCTCTCTTATATCACCCTCACCCCTCTTCCCTGCTTCCTGCAACACCATTCATTCGTTCTTCACCTCGATACTCACCCCTAGGAGTCTGACACACGAAGGCACGTCTCTGAGTACACGCCATGTCGTTCCACAGGCCAGCCCTTGTGTGAGTCATCAGCTCAACGCACTCCTCGTCGCCGTCGTCTCCCCGTCACCAGCTGCAAGAGGCGAGAATACAATGTTTTATGTAAATGACGGCACATACGATAAAGTAGATATAAGAAAAAGAACAAGAACAAGAACTACTAGTAAAAACAATCTTGAAAACTTGGAGAAACACACACACACACACAAACACACACACACACACACACACACACACACACACACACTCACAGTTGTCTTGGCCCCACTGGGTTCTCCTTCTGCCCAAGCGGTGTAGGTTACGGACGTCTGGTCAACCCATAGAAAATTCCTCTGTTGTTTCTTCATCCCAAGCCACGCGCCTGTTCTGCCCGTTCCCGCCATCAAGGTGAGGTAAGCTGCGTACGGAGTGAATGATAATAAGATGTTAATGTGAAGCTGCAGTGTACGTGGCAGAAGGAGGAAAAAATGGCAAGGGAATGAATAAGCAGTGCTGGGCGAAAAAGAAAATTAAGATAATATGTATATATATATATATATATATATATATATATATATATATATAGATAGATAGATAGATAGATAAATAGATAGATAGATAGATAGATAGATAAATAGATAGATAGATAGAGAGAAAAAAAAAAGTTTTTTATAAAAAAAAAAAAAAAAAAAAAAAAAAAATCAGTACCTAACCTAGAATATATATATATATATATATATATATATATATATATATATATATATATATATATACATATATATATATATATATATATATATATATATATACATATATATATATATATATATATATATATATATATATATATATATATATATATATATATATATATATATATATAGTATTGTTATGAATGACTGGGGGTTCCTTGCCTGACCACACTACCACCATCACGATCACCACACTGCACCACCTTACCCACAACCACTCAGTTACTCTGCTCCGTGGACTCCTGTGGGCTGGGTGGGTGATGTATGTGGCAGGGACTCTCTCCTCTATGTTGGGTTCGTGCGTGTAATGGTGAGACTGCGAGGTCACACTATACTCACTATAACCTTTGGGGCACTCGGGGGCGGGGCGGGGAAACAACACAAAAACACTCAATGTCCTTTACCTGTTTAGTGAATATCCTTAACCTCCTATGTACCTACAACACAACACGATGTCCGTCTGTCCTCAAGACGCGCTCCTTTCTGATCCTGAGGAGAAATGGCTCCAAAAAACCGCGTCTTTATGTCCAAAAATCCGCGGACTATCCCGCCAAATGCTGGCGCCCAAACTCAAACCCACATAGACATTCATAGCAGTATGGTATCACTTCATATTTATATCAATGTTATGCAGATTTACCATTACGTCAAAAACCTATAGATGTTGTCAAGTAGCCGTCTATAGTGGGTAGTTAGCCTTACTGGTTGTCACACTGACAAAACACAGTAACCGAAAACTAAAAACAACACAATCCTTACTATGTACGCTAACATTTGAAGTTATTTCTACCATTGTAGGCCATATTTGGCCTACTAGCATACCGGCACTACCTTACAGCATAAGTAATCATAATATCACTAACTGACACTTATAGTATACCTCTATTTCCTCATGTAAGAAATTGTCCACAGTTTCACTACGCTGGGATGCGTGCTCTGAAGATCTTCTTCCTCTTCTTGTGACCTCTATCGCTTTGAAAACTTTATCCGTTCCATTAGTTTTTATCTATTTTTTTTTCTTTTGCTCTTCCCGTTTCCCTCTGTAATAGTAATGTTATATATGATATGTAACCTGATATGTGATATGTAATGTTTCCGTGTGGGAACTTTATATCCTTCTCTCACTCCTCTTTTTTGCGTAACAAAACAAAAGTCGATGGTGAAACGCGACGTTATAGCAACGTGATAGACACGTTAGAAAATCACTTATGACTTTTTCATTACAGTGCATTCAGTAAGGTCCTGTGTCATCAATATGCAAAGTATTAACATTCATAATATAAGAAACATCGTGTGGCGTTGTTTGGTGGATGACCTTATCAACGTGGATACAACGTAGAAAATCATTCCCACCTTATTTTCACCATCACGCCACGTGGAAATTACGTGGCGCGTTTGCCGGGTAGAACGTGCTGAGTCAATAGGTAGCGGTTGGATGAGAGTATGGATAGGGATGACAGGTGAGATGGATATATATTGGATTATTCCAAGGGTAGGAGTCAAGGAAACTGCCTCGTGTAGGTCATCAACTGGCCTCTTGCAGTCTTCTCAATTCTTATGTTCTTATGTTCAATTAATGTGGGAGATCCCTGTCAAAAACCACTCAGAACTTCATGATCTTGATTTTGATCTTGATGTCACAGGAGGTCTGAGTTGCCCCAAACCAGGCCTTTGAATCGGCAGCACTTGTGGAAAAAAAAAAAAAAAAAAAAAAAAAAAATACAGCAGAAAAAAGAAATACTCAGCAGAGTTACTTCCCCAGCAAACATTGAAGTATCGGACCGATAACAGGAAACGGCGGCCCCAAGGCGGAACGTTGGGAAGACGAAAACCAAGCGTCGTGCCGATTCCTATCGGTAATAAATTTCTTACATCGGCCCATTGGTATTAAAGTGATATTGGGCCGATATTGAACTGTAACTTTTTACAACTTATTAACTTCCCTGCTTCCTGCACTTACAATCATTCCCATCATTTTCCTTGCCTTACTTTCGTTACATTTTCTCTGCTCACTGCCTCCAATACCTTCTTTACTTATTTCTATCCCTAGGTAACTAAATCTTTCCACTACTTCAAGGACATTACCCCCCAGCACCCATTGCCCTGCTTCCGCTGTGTTAAATTCCATGATTTTACATTTCCTACTGCTAAATTTCACCCCCCTTCTCTTCCATACTCGTCTGGATCTTCTGCTTTCTCTCCTGAACCCCAATCTCCTGATACCTCTCGCTCACACTTGTTACAGAACCACCATACGTTTTTTAGTATCAGGACGGCGTCATTTTTCTGATACACTGATCCTAAACATACCGCGTGGAACCATTCCCCGCATTTCTGGCAAGATAGCCATCTACTACTCGTCCCTCTCTTTACTTCCCTCTTGCAAACGCTGCAGTCACTGTCACACGTCATTGCGTCAGTTTATAATGAGCCACATGTGAAAACAATAGTCAAATCTTGTCGTTGAGCAGCGCGCGGCTTTTCAATGTTTACAATACACACTCATCCTACACATTATCTATATATTTTTTTTATTATGAGTGCATCAGATTTTAAAGGCAGGCAAGCACAATCTGAATTCTTTAAATCTTTACAAGGATAACTACTACAGCTTAATGGAGGCAATGATTTGCATATGGTATGATATGCCTGATAAATAATAAATAATAATAATAATAATAATAATAATAATAGTAATAATGATAATAATAATAATAATAATAACAATAATAAAAAAAACTTGGTAAAAATTTAGCAGATAGCCATCTAGCCTACATAGGTTCATCTACATCTACTGTATCCACTACTTTACCTAACCTACTGTTTTAGGAGCATTTCTAACCCCATACTGGCCAGTCAGGAAGCATTTCTAAAATAGACCCTAAACCAACCTAACCTGCCCTGACTTAACTAGACCTAACCTAACCGAATCTAACTGGTGGATCCCAAGAAATCATTTCTGACTGGCCAATATGAGGTTAGAAATGCTCCTAATAATGAAATATGAACCATCAAGTTTATTAAAACCACCAATAGTGTATTGGCTGAAACTGCAATAATAGTTACTGAAACTTGGCTCACAGGTGGTTTATTTGCCAACTCCTTGGGAGTGCCATCCCTTGTACATAGACGAAAATTTACTTACCCAGTATAAGTTTTCTTCACTCCTTTATGCTTGATGCCGTGGTGACATATCAGCAACTATAATAGCGAAGTAGCTTTCTGCAGCCAACAGAAAACAACTTGTAGGAGTTGAAGCATGACTCACCTGGTGAGTCATACAGAAGACGCCTTTCCATTGCTGGAATTCCTCCCGAGATCTTACATTAGTCCGTAGTTTAATGCAGTCTTCTTCTTGATTAATTCCGACATTGTGAAAACCATCATCATCAAAATTCAGACATTCAGAGCTCAACAACTCCATATTGGTTTGAATATTCCCTCGCAATTGTTGTTGTTCTGTGAAGGAACTCTCGGCTCGCCGAATTGTCATACATATTTTTTTATGGTCAATTTAGTGTTTTAAAAAGAGAGTATATATGGGTTCAGTTTATTGTTACCATATTATAGGTTATAGGATATGTAAAATATATACAAAAATAATTATTTTGTGGATGAAAATATTTATAGGTGTCCGTAAAACAATAATAGAAAATAAAAATTATTGTCTTGGTATTATTGGAACCGACTGTTATTGTTACGGTGATAACAATTCGGCGAGCCGAGAGTTCCTTCACAGAACAACAACACATTCCCTTGATTTAATGGACTAAATGGAGTATTGTCTTTAAAAAATCCTTAGTTTGGTATTGGGCAGCAATCTCAGGAGACCGAGTTTACAAAAGTGTGTTGTGGGGAGTGTTGTCACATTGTTCTGTGCCCTCAAAATACTGTGTGTCCACCCTTGTCGTTCCTGGTCCCCCTCTGCTGTGGAGATATGGTGAGTGTTCGGGGACCCATCTGCAGAGTTACATGCAGTGCCGTCTGCGAGGGCATGGGACAACGTACACAGTGCGGGGTGCAACGGCACAGTGTTCCGAGGGGTCAGCATCAAGGTGGTGGTCTTACCCTCTTGCCACTCCTGTAGAAAGCTCGGAGCGGCGTGTCTCCTGACCTTCCATGGAACGCGCTTATTTACAAATTGATTAAGTTTTAGGAATTGTGGTTAAATTAACATCACTCTTTTTTCCCAACTTTGGTGGGATTTAGTTGAACAAAATTGTAAGATAAACAAAAAATAAGCACATACACAGCTATCTTTTACTAAAAAACTAAACTGGCAATTTCATATCTCTACTCTTGCTAAATCAGCTTCCAAGAAGTTAGGTGTCCTATGGCATCTGTGTCCATTTTTCTCTCCCTCCCAGCTACTTGCTCTGTACAGGGGCCTTATCCGGCCATGTATGGAGTATGGTTCTCATGTCTGAGGGCTCAACTCACACAGTTTAACTAAACAGGGTGAAGTCTAAAGCTTTTCGTCTCATTAATTCTCCTCCTCTAACTGACTGTCTTGATTCTTTAAGTCACCGACGCAATGTTGCATCTTTATCTCTTTTCTACCGCTATTTTTATGCTGACTGCTCTTCTGAACTTGCTAACTGCATGCCTCCCCCCTCCCACGGCCTCGCTGCACAAGGGTTTTTATTTCTTCTCGTCCCTATTCTGTTCATCTTTCTTATGGAAGAGTTAACCAGTATCTTCACTCTTTCATCCCTTACACTGGTAAACTCTGGAACTCTCTTCCTTTGTCTGTTTTTCCACCTGCCTATGACTTAAACTCTTTCAAAAGACGAGTGTTCAAGACATCTCTCATGCTAAACTGGATCTCTGCCCCTTGTCTCTATTTTTCCTACTGTCCTCTGTACAGAGTCTGACGACAAGCGGGATTTTTGATTTTTTAATCTATTTTTGTTTGCCCTTGGCCAGTACCCTTTTAATGTAAAAAAAAGAAAGAAAGAAAAAGACTGTGTGGCTAGGCCAGGAGGTAAAGAGTGACTAGCGTTACTTGCTTGATTTGGTAAGAAATTCTGACTACTCACACTGCTCCCTCGGCCACCTAGGAGACACATTTTGCAAGCAGTGGACTCCTTAAAATTATCGTGTCCATTTGTCAAATAGTGAATGGCGTCTATTAAATCCAAAGTCCATTAAGTCAAGATCCGTTAAATCAAGGGTCGAGTGTGCATTCAGATCTCTAACTTGTTTTCACTCAATCACACTGCCATCCTCTCATCATATCCAAACTACCTTAGTCTAAAGTATTGAAGTATTATTGCACATGTTATCTTAGTAAACAGTTAGTTTATTGACTTTTCCAGGTTGAAATGATGGCCACGAAGCAGGATGGATGTGACAACCTTGGCACCTTTTTCTGGAATACAGCAGCTGCTCTACCAAACCATACAGCCATTCTGTACCATAGAGGTGAGGAGCATCAGCTTATCATCATATATCCAATCATGATTTCTTGTGAATTAATTTGAAAAAGTAATGCAAATTGAATTAAATAGATTTCAAACAAAAGCTAAGTATTGTTGCAAGTTTCAGTTTTAGTGAAGTTTCTATCAATATTCACAGATGGACAGTGGAGGAAGGTGACCTATCATGCCCTGAGGATGGAGGCGGGCAAAGTAAGGGAAGCAGTGAGCCGACATGACCTCAGGACACAGCAGTCCAGCAAATGTGAGGCACAGGGTAAGACTCAGGCTCCAGAAGGTTCATATACTAGTTTGTTGTTTGAAGATGACTCAGAGGTGGAGAGTCACAGGCCTGAGGTGCAGGTTGTGGGGATCCTCTCGTCAGGTCCAGAGGCAGTGGCTTGCATCCTGGGAACACTTCCAAACTGTGGTTACTGGTACATATCCCCTCAGTACACTAAGAGGGAAGTCACTGCACTGGTTGAAAGAATATGTCCCGAGAGAATACTTGTTGAAGAAACCCTTTTGCATAGAATTGAAGATGTCAACACTGCAGTCATAGACACTTTTTGCTTGTTTGGAACAAGCTTCAAAGTGATGTCCATTAAGTACGTGAAAGAATGTTTGTCAGTTCACAGACCAGAGACTTTGGCGTATGTGGTGCCAACCTCTGGCTCCACCGGCATCCCAAAGTGTGTGTATGTGCCACACGCCTCCATCCTGCCCAACATACATGACTTTGTCCACCTGTTCAAAGTCACTTCGGAAGACAGAATTTTGTGTGCCGCTCCTCTCACCTTTGACCCAAGTGTTATTGACCTCTTCCTGGCCTTCCATGTAGGTGCTGGGCTGGTCATGGTACCTTCATCTGTCTTAAGAACACCCAGACTGCTGCTGGAGGCTTTACTGGAGCAGAGAGTTAGCGTCCTGCAGGCCACACCAACCCTGTTTCTGAGTCTTGGCCAGCACAGGGTGAGAGAGTGTCTGCTGTCACAAGGCTCATGGCTGAGGGTGTTGGCCTTGGGTGGTGAGGTGTTCCCTAAAGGGCCTATCTCAATGTGTATTGGAAGAGGATGCACAACTAAGATATTCAACCTCTACGGACTGACGGAGGTGTCTTGCTGGGCATCAGTGTGGGAGTATTTACCCGAGGTATCCGGTGCTTCTCTTGAAAAGGACCGGATACCCATTGGGAAATCTTTGTCTTTCACTGAAATCAAAGTGCTGAGGAAAACAGGGGAGGAAATTAAGGATGGGGAAGGAGAAATACATGTTGGTGGTCCGCAAAGAGTGTGTTTGGTGGATGACGGTGGAGTGGGTGCCACAGAAGGAGCGGAACTCACACACTGGAGGCCAACAGGTGACTTGGGACTTGTGAATGACGGCCACATTTACTGCCTTGGAAGATTGGATGACCAGATGAAGAGGAATGGCCACAAAGTTAGTCTTAAAGAAATTGAAAGCGTGTGTTCAAGTTTTAGTTATGTGAATCAGTGTGTTGTTGTGGCACACTCAGCAGGCAGACTAGTGGCATTTATGTGTGTGTGTGACAAGAGAGTTACAGTAGATAATGTAAGGAGGGATTTGAGGAACTGTTTGGCACCTTGGAAAATTCCTGATGAAGTTGTGTTCATTGATACTGTGCCATTCAACACCCATGGAAAGGTTGAAATGCAGAGGCTACTTTCCCTTATGACAAAACCTCATTGCACTTCTAGCCACACACAGACTTTGCAGGACTTCTTTAAAGAGTTGTGGATTAGAACTCTTGGCTGTGAGGATGTGAAGGAGCACGACCAGTTTGTTTTGTGTGGTGGGAACTCACTCACTGCTGTCCAGATTAGTAGTGAAGTGGAAAAATTTTTTGGGTGTGAAATCCCTGAGTTGCTTGATGTGCTGCTTCACAACACATACAGTGACACTCTTCAGGTTTTAAAGAAACGTAAACTGACCAGAAAGTGTAACAAGTTAAGTGGAGATGTAAAGAAAATGAAAACACAACTTATTTCATATTCACAACTTAAGCATAGCACTAACTCAATAAAACATAGAAAACCTGATGTAGATGAGTTTTCAAATCATCACAGCGCAAAGGATAACACCATGATGGGGAAGACAAAGGATGTTGAAAATCAAGATAATATCCTTTTATCAGCTGTTTCAAGAAGGGGTATCCAGATTAGAGAAACAGAATCAGCATGTCACAACCTTTCCACAAATACCTTTTTA
The DNA here is from genome assembly GCA_036785275.1 of Cancer borealis. Classification (NCBI taxonomy): domain Eukaryota; kingdom Metazoa; phylum Arthropoda; class Malacostraca; order Decapoda; family Cancridae; genus Cancer; species Cancer borealis. The sequence goes on along the minus strand of JAXIVD010000711.1, from coordinate 42,726 downwards.
CTGAGGTGGAAGTATAACCTTGGAAAGTGCATAGACTCTTCACCTCTCCTTGTTAAGCATTCACAAGGGGACATGTTTGTGTTTGTTGGCTCTCATTCCCATAAATTTGTCTGCCTTCATGCTAGCAGTGGAGTTGAAAGTTGGTGTTGCATGCTAGGGGATAGGGTGGAGTCATCACCAGCTGTTTCCCTTGATGGGTGTTTTGTGTATGTAGGATGTTATGACTACCACCTTTACTGCCTCAGGGTGAAGGACGGGAGTGTGGCGTGGAAGTACAGGACTGAAGGGGAAGTGAAGAGCTCACCAGTAGTGGATCAGGAGACTGGTTGTGTTATGTTCGGTTCTCATGATAAGCACCTCCACTGTGTGTCTATGGATGGGGATGCTAAATGGGTATTGCAAGTGTCTAATGGGAGTATATTTTCTTCCCCTTGTATTGGTGGAGGTTTGGTGATTGCAGCCACACTGGATGGAGTGGTATGTGGTGTGGACAAAACCAATGGACATATAAAGTGGAGGGTGACACTCAATAAACCTGTGTTCAGCTCACCTACTATTTACTCAGAAGGTGTTGTATTTGGTACTGTTGAGGGCCTAGTGCTCAGTTACTCCCTTACTGGCACTCCTTTGTGGGAATTCAAAGCAAAGGGAAGTATTTTCTCATCTCCATTTGTCCTAAAACTCAAAAACACCCTCGAGGTTATTAGTATTGGATCACATGATGGTTGTGTTTACTTTTTAACCCACCACGGAGAACTAATGGTAAAGTTCTGCGCTACTTCCCCTGTTTATGCAACCCCATTCTTGTATGAGGGTAAGGATGAGGATGTGTTTGGGGCTGTGGTGTGTGAGACCGTAGGAAGATGTTGCATATTGAAGGTGAGTGCTGGTGGGAAGGAGAAGGACACCATGCAAAGGGCAGATGTAGAGGTGATGTGGAAGAAGGAGTTTTCAGGAGAGCTGTTTGCCTCGCCAATATTGTACGAGGACAGGTTATGGGTTGGGTGTCGAGATGATTTCCTTTACTGTTTTGATGCTCTGTAGAGGTGTTCAAGGATGCTGGATTATGTAGGTGGTTGAAAAGTAATTTATTTATATTGCAAATGGGTAATATGTTTTTGCAAACTCCTACGTATACTTATTAATGATGCAGTTGGTGCTAACATAAAAAAAAGAAAAACAAAAGTTTATGTGATACTCTTTTAAGTTATTGTTAAATTACATAATTAAATAGTTAACTTAGATATTTTTCATATTTTTGTATTAAAGAATGGAGTATGTAAATTATATGTGGTTAATTTCCTTCTCTACCGTCTAGCCTACATGACTTTGATGATAATTAGTGATATACAGTATTAGAATATTGGCGACGGGAACACCTGGTTCTAACTGCTGAAAATGTCAAACAACTGTCCATCTTATTACTACACCATCGAATACTTCTATAATAATAATCACCAAGCAAAAAATAATGGTGCAGTCATTAAAATAAGTCCTGGAATGGCGTCACTTAATGCGTGTTAAGTAAATAAAACGCCTGAAATTCCTCAGAAAATGTATTTGGTAAACTATTGTGAATGTGCAGCTTATCGTTATACACCGTACTAAGGTGTACTTGGATGTATCCCTGTACTCATGTTTGTAGGCCTGTGTGTCCAGACCATTGCTCTACGGACAGTGTAGTGTAGTACTATTGTGTTTGTAGTTGCAGTTGACTGGCGGTGCATCTAACACTAGTGAAAGCGTCCCCGTGAAGGCGTCCCCGGTGTAGTGTGTGTTTATCATCCCCGTCACACCAGATGTCACTACTTGTTGGGTGAGGATGTGTTCCCTAGTGCTCACATTGTCCTTTTGTTGTGTAGTAATATAGACTATATAGCAACTTATTGATAGTGTCGAGTAGAGATAAAGCAAAAGTGAATAACTAAAAGACACATGTTGTTTAGATAAGGGGCTGTGATACATACTACACACGCATACACACACAAAAAATGTATAACGTAATTTTCCTAACATTTTGGTACGCGTCTACTCATCTCTGTTTGCCTTTATGTATGTGTGTCTATCCTTATCTATCTGTCTATCTATCGACCTAGATTTTCAAATTTCCCCCGGGCATCCCATCCAAGTGAATGGTTGTTACAAAAGTTTTCAACTATTCCTTCTCGGACATACCACTTCTTGTGTTCCGGTCCCCTAATTCCTTTCCTCTCTTTCTGTCTTTCACATATTCTTCCTTTTTTTCCCTCTCAAACTTACTGGTGATCTTATATCTCTACTTCTTCGGCTTCAATCTTTTGTACTTTTAAAATTAATTTGTTTCTTTTCCTCCCGCATTAATGAATCACTCTTTGAATTCGTTTCCTACTCTTTGGTTTCTCTAGGTTACTGCATATCGCTCAAGAAGGTTCTTGTTTCTGCCTTAGTCTTGCCTCGCTCTAAAATACGCACTTCTTGGGTGCTCAATCTCCACAGTCTGAATTTTTCCATTGTTGCGCTCCATTCCACGTCCATATCTCTGAGACATACGTTAGAGTTAGTAAAGTTACGATGCTCTTCAGCTCTCACAAAGTCCACGTTAAAATCCTTTCTTTTCTCAATCCTCAGCAATAAAACTTGGGAATCACGTACTGGTTTCTTCCAAATAGACCCTTCCATCTCTCTGCGTCCGCACAATGCTCCTATGCTACAGCACGAGTACTATGTCGCCTGCCCAGGGTTCGAAGTCACGGGAACGAAGGGATGGGCGCAGCGGTATCCAAAGGCATTAGCCGTTTTACCAAGTTGACGGCGTAAAAGTGCAAGTTACACACTATATCTTCTTCCAAGTCGTGAGCGGCGCCTCTGGGAGTCATCGCCTCACCATTGTGGCGCCAAGAAGAACAGTGACACATGGATTTCCACTTCGTCTTCTCAGAATCACTCCATGAAGATTTTTTTCCCCCTTCCCACTCTCCAGTTGACCGTCTTTCCTTCGTCCATTTGTCTCTGTCCCCCTCCTCCTTCCCTCTCCCACCCCGTCAAGACCGTCTCTGTAACTTTAGATAGTTTCAAACTCTACTTTAATTCGCTACTTCGTTATACCGTGCCAGTTTCTCAGTCATGGATTTATGAATTTATTTAAATACATTCATTCCTATAAATTTGCTTCATTCTCGTGCTTTCTTCCTTCACTTTTCCATTACACCTTCCCATCCCTTGCTCTATTATCACTTTTGTGTTCAAGCTGCGTCTCTTAACTCTGCTATATTTCATTTGGACTTCCTTCCTTCCATAACTATCTGATCACTTCCTTGTGTTTTTTTCTTCTTCCTGGTTTCTCTTTTCTCTTAATTCCCTTTACATATTGAATTAGTGACTTTGGCGTTATCTATCTCCTCCTTGATTGGTTCTTTGCATTTTGGGGATGTTTGATGTTTGTGGAAGCATATATACACGAGGGGACACCAATCGCTTACTCACGTGATGCATGAATGATTTTTGAATTAATCTTTGAATTATGTTTTTATTTATTGCTATTTTCTATTTTAGATTTACTCTTGTTAGCCTTGTTCAACTAACAAAGTTTTCTCTTCTTATCTCGCACATTTTCTTAGAGTGTTCTTTGTATCATTACTGCCACTCATACTAATATGTATACGTAATCGACGTATTTTACCACAAATGGGCCGAGAATGGCAGAGTCTGTTTGAATACTCCTGTAGTTTACATTGCCTTTCTCTGACCTTCTTAACTGCAGCTGCATCAAGAAAAATGTCACTATAATTAGATACTATATAGAGGCAGAAAAAAAACAAAAAATCTCACTCTCAACACGCTTCCCCCTTTTTTTTTTCGCCTCCATCCTGTCGATATAAAAATGAACATACGACAATAAATAATCCTAACTGTTTGTTCTTGGTTTGGGTAGGGAAAAAGAAAATGATAGTAAATATTTTTTTCCCTCAAAGTTAAATATGATTATATAAACACATCTTCAGTGTTAAAATTACGGAATTGAGTTTTGTTGTTATTGGCATGGCAACCTTACCTCGATGAAGTCCTCGCCTGGAAACAAAGTAAGGAAATACGGCGAGTAAAAACATGAAATGGGGTTAACATTTTTATAGGAGAGGGAGAGGAAAGGGTAGTGATAGGAATAGAAAGACAAAGGAGAGGGAAAAGGAGATAATTAAGGCATGGCATGGAAGAAGAGTAAAGAGGAAAGAGGACGATATAGTATGAGAGGTGGATGAAGAGGAAGAGAACGTGACCATTAGGAAATGAACAAAATAGTGAGGCGAAGCTGATTGGGTGGCTGCGTGGATGAGGTTGTGTGAGGGTGAGCGAATTAATGAATGTGGAAACAGGTAAGTGGATGAGATGGCTCGGTGGATGAGCACGAACCTTGTTAAAAAAATGATGAAATGTTTTTTTTTGCTTCAAATCCAAACTGGGAGGAATGATAATTAAAATCGGATGCAACGATACAGCACACCTGGAATCCACAGGTAAACCAGACTCAGGTGCGCTACCCACATAGTGTGCACGGTGTCGTAGACTCTCTCTCTCTCTCTCTCTCTCTCTCTCTCTCTCTCTCTCTCTCTCTCTCTCTCTCTCTCTCTCTCTCTCTCTCTCTCTCTCTCTCTCTCTCTCTCTCTCTCTCTCTCTTTGCCTAATTAGTGACATACATCCAGGTACACACTTTACACCACAGCTTCACTAATTTGAGAAACACATGACAGTCAGACTAATTAAGCTATAGAGGACTTCAAACACATAACGATCCGACGAACTTGAAAATACTGAAGTAATCGCGTGAGAATGGAAAAAAATTAAAAGTAGTTGTGTTTTGCTCTGCGTCACTACAGCCTAATATACATCACAAAACAAATGAGATGCGGCACAATAACATAATACAACGCCATTTATACACAGGACAGCGCAATACAAGGATAAAGCAGTGGAAGGTCTACATTAATAACTATATACACATCCCTTCAACTAAGTGAGCCTCGAATAAAAGTAATATTAGGTTACCTTTACTTATATTGAAGCAAAATCGCAGCAAAACGAAAATATCACCACTCAGAGAAGGAAAACATTTATTATAGATACCTCAAGACCTCGGAAAAAGGAGATAGATGTGTCTTGAGAGAATAGACGAGCAGTGATGATATAGTGATTTGAAAACATACTACGAGGGCGAGAGTGAGTAATAGAGCGAATACAGAGATAGAGTGACTCGAGAACATACTACGAGAGCGAAGACAGAATCATGACGGGAATTGAATAACATCACTGGGAATAAAGGGACAGGGTGAACAAAAATGTTTGGTTATTGTGAAAAAATTAGTATGCCAGGTTATGACAAGCCACGGAAATTGCAGGAAAAACGCGAGCTGAAAAATTACGTGAAATGAGTATGTGATGTCAAAAGCTGCCATTGAATCCGTTTATTTGTCTGATTATAAGTGAAAACATATAAGTAAAAGCGATGATGGACACACACACACACACACACACACACACACACACACACACACACACACACACACACACACACACACACACACACACACCTCATTCGAAATATCAGCGTCGTTTTCGTCTTTGTTTCTTATTATTTAGTTAGAGGTTTGGAATCTTTTGGATCGAAGCTTAATTAAATATGATATCGGATTCCGTTTGTCTAAGAAGCTAAACACCACTTTCTTGTATTAATGATGGTGTTCATTGCAGATTGAATGTCCCTTTGATGATGAGGATGATGATGATGATGATGATGATGAGGGGGATGAGGAGGAGGACGAAGACGACGAAGTGGTTAAAATTGTAAGTAGTGTCCTGTGTGTGTGTGTGTGTGTGTGTGTGTGAATGTGTGTGTGTGTGTGTGTGTGTGTGTGTGTGTGTGTGTGTGTGTGTGTGTGTGTGTGTGTGTGTGTGTGTGTGTGAATTTCTGTTGCCATTTTACTTGGTTACTGAAAAGAAAATGCTAATACGAGCAGATCCAGTATTGTTTTGCAGCATTTAACAACATTTGCATTTAGCCTTCACGAGAGAGAGAGAGAGAGAGAGAGAGAGAGAGAGAGAGAGAGAGAGAGAGAGAGAGAGAGAGAGAGAGAGAGAGAGAGAGAGAGAGAGAGAGAGAGAGAGAGAGAGAGAGAGAGAGAGAGAGAGAGAGAGAGAGAGAACAATGAAACTGGTAAATAAAGTACGAGTAGAGAGCGACAAAGATACACTGGTGAATGAATAATAAAGAGAGAGAGAGAGAGAGAGAGAGAGAGAGAGAGAGAGAGAGAGAGAGAGAGAGAGAGAGAGAGAGAGAGAGAGAGAGAGAGAGAAGAGAGAGAGAGAGAGAGAGAGAGAGAGAGAGAGAGAGAACAGTGATATATAATAATCACTCTTACATACCTCATACCTGTGTCTTCCTACTTTTGTTAAGTCACCCCTACTACCTTGCCATCTGAGGGGAAATGTGTCTATGTCTTCACCTATAACCATTATTAATAAACCTCAGTGATGATAGCATGCGTTCTCTCTCTCTCTCTCTCTCTCTCTCTCTCTCTCTCTCTCTCTCTCTCTCTCTCTCTCTCTCTCTCTCTCTCTCTCTCTCTCTCTCATAGAAGGAACCGTGCGTGTCTCTTCGTGTCTTTTTCATTATTTATCTTACGAACCTTAGATTAATTTTTCATCATTGACATGTTTGAAAAATCATAATGTGGTGAAGGTATGCTTATATATGTGTGTGTGTGTGTGTGTGTGTGTGTGTGTGTGTGTGTGTGTGTGTGTGTGTGTGTGTGTGTGTGTGTGTGTGTGTGTGTTGGTTGGTTCTTCAGGTGTATGCAGATGAAGAAAGATTTTTTTTTTTCCCCATGCATCTACGATTAGGGTTTGAAGTGTAGTATTCGTGCTATTGGACTCACTCCTTGTAGACATTCCTTTTACTAATGAACACATTTTTTTCTATTATATTATTCAGTAGTCATAACTTTCGTCTATTTATCCTTAGTTACTCACGCTACCCCACCACAACCCTAACTAACCTCTAACTAACACTAATACCTTCCTAAGCTATATATAACCAACACTAACCACACTTACAAGGTCACATCCCGTCTCTTAAGTAACAGCCAAACCACATCTACACTCACAAAGAAGATAAGAGACATACCTATTTGATTTATTCCGTTTCTTGCGCCTTCAACCAATGTCTTCCCTTTCCTCCTCTTACTCTCCTCCTCCCATCTTGCCTTCCCTTCCCCATGCCATGAATTCTCAATCCTAAGCTCCTCCTTCGCCTTGTAGCCACACCCTAAGTTATGAAGAAGTGACACTTCCCTCGCTCACTTACTCCTCGTCACTCCTCACTGTAGGACATGCTTCGCTTCCTCCGCATTTGGGCAGGTGAGCTGACATGTTTCTCACCTATGTTTTGATATTCTGTCATAGGTTTATATCTCTTGGTTTAGGCTTATTATCGGTGTAAAAATGTGCCTTTTGCTCTCTCTATATTTCTTTCCCAAAATTGCCGTAGGAAAATTTATAAAGTAGCAGTGATAATGGTCAAATTAAAAATGACATAATTAATAGAAAACCGTTATAATGTATTGTATTAACATCTCTTCTAAACATATAAATACATGTAACAAGTATTATCTGTCGGTTGATAAAATAAACAAACGTGAGCGGCCTCAGCGAAAGACAACTTCCTTCCGCGTAGTAAAGTATAAAACATCACTACACTATATACTAACACTGACGTCACAAACAACTTATTTGTCCATTCCTCATTCACGAAAACTTGCTTAACAAATCTTATTGGAAATTAAAAGATGTATATCATTTAAATCATCTTTCACGTATAGGTGACAAATTATAACAGACGTGAAGAAATAGGTATAAGACAAATTGTTATTCATTATCATTATCCTTCAAATCCCGCTGCATTTCATCTCTTTTTCCACACTTGTCGCCGTCCGATAATGAGCAAGACTTTCTTTATCAATTTTGTAATGAGATTTCGACTCTGAATCTCACCTTCCAGAATGAACTGCCTTTAACGTCCTCCATTCAGTACTTGTCTCGACGGTAAAACACCTCATACGATTGGACATTTCACTCTATCGACGCCCCTGAAATGGTGTGTGTGTATCTGTGTGAGAAAGAGAAAGAGAGAGAGAAAAAAAAAAGAGAGAGAGAGGTAGAGAATCTCCCTCAAGCATTAGACATTCAGCACGCACCATAACCTTGCACGAACACTACGGAACATTGCACCACAGAGAAGTCATGCAACGTCAGTCTGTTTAATGAGAGACTGTCTTGCATATACAACCAGGTACTGCGTTACGCTTATCATCTAATATCGTATTGTATATCCTTAGTTTTGTGTTATAATTATCTGTCATTGTGTTGCATTTACAAGGTGTAGCATTGAGTGTTATTAGGTACACAGTGTTACCTGTTGATTGCTACCTGTTTATTTCTACAGGTGCTTAGTGTCACCTGTTCCCTTGTTCAGCATCATATTTACCTGGTGTGCAATGGCGGTACTTTTATCAAACATAATCTTTTTCCATACATTCACGTAGACTCGTAAATCAACTCCAAAATGCTATAAATTCATCTGGATATTTACTCTTCGAAAAAAAATCCACAACGGAAATGTGTTTACCATACCACTATGTCCGCTTCCCCCTTTTTTTTTTTTCAGAATCGGAAATCCTCAGTACATAAAAAGGGATAGTAATTAACGTATCATGGAGTCGAATGAAAGACCAACTTACTGAGGTATCAACATTATAGTCCAGAGTTGTTCCACTGCATCAATTATTCTCTTTCTTTCTCTGTTTAGGTGTGGTGGCGGTGACAGCGGCGGTGAAGGTGCTGGTGCTTCAGGAGGACGGGCTGATGAGTAACCAGTCTTGGGCGCAGAGTACTGTCACCACCACGCCCTCCCCCTCAGCCTCCGCCTGCGTCAGATTCAAGGTTTTCTACTTCCGTCCTCTCACACACGTGTTCTCTCTCACCTCAAGGGAACAGAGCAGGGAGATTAACGGAGGTGTGTGTGTGTGTGTGTGTGTGTGTGTGCGTGTGTGTGTGTGTGTGTGTGTGTGTGTGTGTGTGTGTGTGTGTGTGTGTGTGTGTGTGTGTGTGTGTGTGTGTGTTGGAATACCTCGAAAATAAAACAAATAGTATTCAGTATGTGTATCTGAAACATAAGCATTTTAGTAATTTTATTTCTCTCTTTCTCTTATCCTCATCTCTCCCCCGATTTCTTTCTTCTTCTTTATCCTCCTCTCTTTTCTTCCACTACTGCTCCTCCTCGTCCTCGTCCTCGTCCTGGCAGAGATCTTCGTGGACTACGTCCGGCCCATCGTGTCCGCCGCCTTCTACTTCCTGGGCATCACTGAGCCGCTGCAGGTGCTCACGTGGTACCACTACTGCCTCACTTACGACCACAACCTCGCACAGATCTCAGCCTACCTGGACGGTAACCTGCAGGGCGTCATCTCCAGGAACACTTCCAGGTGTGTGTGTGTGTGTGTGTGTGTGTGTGTGTGTGTGTGTGTGTGTGTGTGTGTGTGTGTGTGTGTGTGTGTGTGTCTGTGTGTGTGTGTGTGTGTGTGTGTGTGTGTGTGTGTGTGTCTGTGCAACCTCGATAAACTAATCCTTCTTTGGATCGTATCATCGTTAAAACATGTTCTGGACACGTTAAGTCAAACTTTGAGACTCAGTCAAGTGTTGTCGTGCAGATGGTTCGCCGAGGCCACGCTGGTGCTGGGTCAGTACAGTTTCGAGTACTTGAGTGAGTACACGGGAGCACGCAGCTTCAGTGGACAGCTGACGCAGGCGGGGGTGTGGGGCCGTACTCTCACGGCCTCGGAAGTGGCTCAGATGGCGAATTGCGGCCCCTTTCCACCCGGCGCCTCCATCAGGTGGGACCAAGAATGGAAGCTTAACAACGCATCCTTCGCCGACGTGCCGGAGGCTGAGATCTGTGAGAAGAAAACCAAGTCCAGTTACGTCAAGTTCTCCTCAATGACATACGAGGCCGCGCGTGGGGCGTGTGCTGGCCTTGGCGGAAACCTGCCCGTGCCTGACAGTCTGCAGGACGCCCTCGAGATTATCGATGTCATGAGCAAGCCGCCCGTTATCAAGATCATATGGATCGGTGCCACGGACGACCTGCAGGAAGGTGTGTACGTGAAGGCCCACAATGGAGAGGTGATGAAGTGGCTCAAGTGGGGCAGCAACGACCCTAACGGCCTCCAGTGGCAGAACTGTCTAGTAATGGAACCAGACTTCATGCACGATTACCCTTGTCACGTGAACCGTGATGCCATGTGCTTCCTGGCGGACCATCAGGAGTGGACGCTGAAGGGGCCGTGCGAGGAGGACACGGCCAACTATAAGTACAGCCTCGTACACAATGAACAGGGCAAGGTGGTGTTCCGCGGCTACTACCAGTACGAGATCGCGGAGGAGGAGGAGCAGTGGGTGTTACGGAACGTGATCACGGACACGGTGATCGCGCAGATGTTCTTCAAAGAGGCGCGCTGGCCCATGGGTCGACGGAATTGGACCATGGAGAGCGAGGTGTGCGAGAGGATGGGCGTGCAGGTCCTGCAGCTGAGCTCCTGCACGAACGAGGAATACACGTGCAAGGACGGATCGTGCATCCCGCGGCTGCAGCGGTGTGACCGTCGCCCAGACTGCCACGACGAGAGCGACGAACAGGAGTGCCAGCTGGTCCGCCGCCCCGCCGGCTACCACCACACGCTGCCGCCGCCCACCACTGAGCCAGGTGAGTGCCGCTTAGAAGGCTGAAGGGGAGAGAGGAAGGCATAAGGATGCCTCTGCTATGCTCTCATCTACACATGTTCCTACCGTTCAGTTAATTGTGGGGAGGCGAGGGGGAACGAGTGTGGGAGGAGGGAGCCATGAAGAGGATGAGAGAAAGCGGCTTAAAATCAGGAGCATTTCGAATGTCCATTAATATTCGTTTTTTTGCCGGAGATAAACAAATCCATGCAGTAGTAAGACTAGTTTTATGTGTACATCAATGTTGTACTGGTAGATACTGAGACTCCTTACTTGAAGCTGAAAACATCATTTGTGTTGCATTAACCTCTTTTTTTCCACCTTACCACTTCCATGAACCAACTGTAATTTCATTGTCACATCCCGCTGTGTTCACAGGAAAACACCAATCTTCCTAAAACAACCTCTCCTTGCCACCACTGTCCTCACTTTCTCAGCAATACTCGTGTTTACTTTTATCTTTTCAACACCACTTCTACCTTCCCACACCGTTGGAACACCACAAACAGTCGTCCAGTCGGCTCCGTATCAACTTTAGGTTTCTTTCAGGCTTTCCTCTCCTTGTCGGTCTGAAGATGAAGCTTGTGAGTCTATCCCTGAGCGACAAGGACAGCTACCTCGAGGTCACCTACCACCTCAACATGACCTGGATTGATCTGAGGTTACGCTTCTACAACCTCAAGAACGCGTCTCGACTCAATCAGGTGATTTGCTTTATTAGTGTTGATGGTGATGATACTACTTCTACTATTACTACTACTTCTACTTCTACTACTGTTACTATCACAAGAACAATAGCAACAGACAAATAGTCGAGCAAAGACACACACACACACACACACACACACACACACACACACACACACACACACACACACACACACACACACACACACACACACACACACACACACACATACACACACACACACACACACACACACATACACACACACACACACACACACACACACACACACACACACACACACACACACACACACACACACACCACACACACACACACACACTGAACCTCACCTCCCACACCTCCAGGTCCCCGTCACTGACCACCGCAGCCTCTGGACACCTACTCTCACCTTAATCAACGTGAGGGGGACGGAGAGGACAAGGGTGGATGACGAGGCTGTCCTCACCGTACACCGTCGTGGTCACCCTTTGGATGATGATCTCTCTGTACCCGAGGACGGTAAGGATTGAACTCTCAACTCTTAGACTGCACATACTCATCATCATCATTATCATCATGTATCATTATCCTGTGTGTCACCTTACCTGCCGCAGCTGACGTTTACCTGGGCGTAGAGAATCACCTGAGCGTGGAGAGGAAGTACACCTCCAATTTTCTGTGTGACCTCAACCTGGAGCTGTACCCGTTCGATACCCAAAGATGTTACATGGAGATGGAGGTGGGTAGGAGAAACGTTTCTTACTCTGATGCATTCATCGTGTTTCTAACTTTTGTATGCCATGCTTTTACGTCTCCATTCTTCATCACCTCTCTCTCTCTCCCTGCCTAGTTCTCCTTTCCTCCGTGCCTATAAGCCCTTTTAGTGGGCTTCAGTTAAGTGTGGCGTATAAGAAGTGTTTCAGTAAAAGTGACTTAGTGATATGAATGTGCTGCCCTCCATCGGTGTGACTTGTGTGTTCATCGCCAGGTGTGACACGGGAGCAGGGAAGAATGGCCTTTTTGGCTTCCTTTGAGAGAGGGAAGCCTTTTTTTTTTAATGAGACTTTTATGTACCTAACATGGCACGCACTCAAAGCACTCACGAGTTGCCACACGCCATGCATCTCGTAACTCAAGTTAACTGTACCAAATTACAAGGCACTCAGCAAGTGTTTCAATCAAACCTCTCCTATATAATTACCACTGAAGAATGGTTAAACAGTCAACGTAGTGTTACATAATGAGATAATTACTATCTTGATACCTCTGTGTATCCCCACCAGGTGCTGTCAGCTGCCACTGACTTCGTGAAACTGGAGGAGAACGTGTCTCAAGTGACGTACGTTGGCGCGTCGCTGCTCATCGAGTACACGGTAAGAACGTTGTTTGATTACGTTGAGTACACGGTAGGGACGTTGTTTGATTACGTTGAGTACACGGTAGGGACGTTGTTTGATTACGTTGAGTACACGGTAGGAACGTTGTTTGATTACGTTGAGTACACGGTAGGGACGCGTTGTTTGATTACGTTGAGTACACGGTAGGAACATTGTTTGATTACGTTGAGTACACGGTAGGAACGTTGTTTGATTACGTTGAGTACACGGTAGGAACATTGTTTGATTACGTTGAGTACACGGTAGGGACGCGTTGCTTGATACATTTTGGTGCCACTTGGCACAGCCCAAGTTGCACAGATAACACGAGCGTGGTTGTGGTGTGCAGGTGGTGAGTGTTGACCTGACGGTGAACAACAGCCTGACGATGGCCCAGGCGGAGGTGGAGGTGGTGTTGCAGCGCCGCGTCGGCTACCCCATCATCTCCATCTACGTGCCCACCGTCATCCTGCTGATCCTGGCCTACCTCTCCCTCGTGTTCCGCCGCGACAACTTCGAGACTCGCATCATGTCCTCCCTCACCGTGCTGCTGGTGCTGGCCGCGCTCTTCACACAGGCAAGTGCCACAGTGCCACAGTGCCACAGTGCCACGCCTCCTCCTGTGCCGCTGACACTCTAATGCCGCCTCCAGAACCACCACTTGACTCCTTTTATCTCCTGCAGACGTCCACGTCGCTGCCCAAGACCTCCTACTTCAAGATGGTGGACGTGTGGCTGTTGTTTTGCATTTCGCTGATCTTCTTCGTGATCGTGTTCCACGTGATCGTCGACATGGCCGAGGACGGGAAGCTTACCGGCGGCGTGTCCAAGTTTCCCTCGCCCTCTAAGGTGTTTCCCTTCGGAGGGAATGAAAAGATGCCTTCCCCGCCCCTCAGCCCGCCCAGCCGCCCCGAGCCGCGCCGGATGCTGCTCAGTCGGCTGCTGTCCGTCGGCGGGAACACTCCAGACGAGAAGAGACGCAACATGTCCGACAAACTGTTCCGACAAGCACTCATCTTCATCCCGTCCTACTTCTTGCTGTTCAACGTCATATACTGGATCTATATCTTCGCATGAACACATCCCTTCATGTCCCCTGTCTATGGCCTCCTTCCTTGACACCTTAATGCCTTTGTATCTCCTCTTTATGTTTTTCTGTTGCCTCCTTGCCTCCTCGCCTCCCTCCGTCACCGCCGCCCCATCACAACCCAACACTGACTGTACCGGCGACTAACGCGAGACTCAGGAAGTGTTCGTTTGTAGAACTCAGAAAAAATATTCATGTGTTTTTAAAAGTCATGTGCAATTCTAATTCTTTAATCCTTCGTATTTGTTGGAATTGCTGCTAAATATTCATATAATTTTTAAGTTCTCATGAGGCTGCGTTTTTCTAAGTTCCTTTTTCGTCAACATACATGCAACATTTATCAGTTTTATTACATTCTTTTTTCTCCGTTTTTTGGTTATGTAACTTACTACAGTTACCGATAAACAACTATCTGCCATATTTTTCTTTGAGTCTCCTTAGTGTGCAGACAGATGGCGTTGTTAGGATGTCACAAGAGCAAGGATGGAACGCAGTGTGTGTGTGTGGGGGGGGGGGGGAGAGAGAGAGAGAGAGAGAGAGAGAGAGAGAGAGAGAGAGAGAGAGAGAGAGAGAGAGAGAGAGAGAGAGAGAGAGAGAGAGAGAGAGAGAGAGAGAGAGAGAGAGAGAGAGAGTTTTAATAGCTAAATATTATTATTATTATTATTATTACCATTATTATTATTATTATTATTATTATTATTATTATTATTATTATTACCATTATTATTATTATTATTATTATTATTATTATTAATATTATTATTATTATTATTATTATTATTATTACCATTATTATTATCATTATTATTATTATTATTATTATTATTATTATTACTATTATTATTATTATTATTATTATTATTATTATTACTATTATTATTATTATTAGCTTTACTTTATCGTAGTTTTATCAATATTACAAACTTTTTTTTTCTCTTCGAGTGGCAGTTAACTAGCTGGGAAAACAATTGATATATATATATATATATATATATATATATATATATATTTTTTTTTTTTTTTTTTTTTTTTTTTTTTTTTTTTTTTTTTTTTTTTTTTTTTTTTTTTTTTCTCTCTCTTTCTCTCTCTCTCTCTCTCTCTCTCTCTCTCTCTCTCTCTCTCTCTCTCTCTCTCTCTCTCTCTCTCTCTCTCTCTCTCTCTCTCTCTCTCTCTCTCTCTCTCTCTCTCTCTCTCTCTCTCTCTCTCTCTCTCTCTCTCTCTTACCTGTCCTTGATTCACTGCAGTGTTGAAGGGGGTGTAATCAGTGCTAGGGGGAGGAGGACCTGCTAATCTGAAATGGTTTAATTCTATGAGTTTGGCGGGAAAGTAGCTGGAATTTTGTGTCTGTTGGACGTTGTGTGGCAGCTTGAATACCGCGACTCTACTCTGAAAGGTTGGGCGGCAAACTTTTTATTTTTTTTTATTTTTTGTTGCTGTCTGTCTGTCTGTTTGTCTGCCTGCCAGCTATTTTTGGCACTCTTTCTCCTCTTCCTTCTTCTCCTCCTCCTACCACTACTACTACTACTACTACTACTACTACTACTACTACTACTACTACTACTACTATTACTATTACTACTACTACTACTACTCCCATTACCTCCCTCGTTGTTGTTTTTATATATATACATTATCCATTGTGTACTTTTCCAGCGTGAGTGTGTCCAGGAGTGCGAAGATGCTGGCTTCATATCATTGGATGTGATGTTACACCTGAGTTCTTACGAATCCCCAAAACGACCCACCTGTTAAGTTGCTGAAATTACTCTTGAAATGGAAGCAAACACATGGATGGAGCTGATCAGGTATCTGTTCACTGTTTTTATTTTTTTATTTTATCTAGATTTTTTTTTTGTGTGTGTGTTTATACGTGTTATTATCTGCTTATCATTCCTCCTATAGTTTGTATCGGCCATACGTACAGGGAATTTTGTATCTTATTCACACTCTTTCTGTAACTGTAATTAACTTCCTTAACTGTAATTCGTAATGTGGCTTTTTTTTTTAATGGTATTTTGTGTCATTCTACCTTTCTTCTCCTGTTCCTGGGACTTCTTTGGGTTTATACTAAATCTACAGCTTTATTCCTATTTGTGTATAAGAGGAGATAAACATTTGTTCTTCAATATTACAGTTCTCTCCTAATATCATAACAGCTATTAACTTATTTTTTCCCAGCTTTGTGCTCAACTCTCTTCTTCTTTCCTCTCCTCAATTTTCTTTTCTTCTCTTTCCTCCTCATCCTTCCTTTTTTTTTTCTCGCCCTCCTCTCTTCTTAAATACGTAATCTCTCCATTTTTTTTTCACTCTATATCCTTAGTGTGTACCTGTGTGAAGGCTGGGTTGCCATGACAACTAAAAAAAACTAAACTCTATCCGGTAGTTTTTCCTCACGAGACACGATTATGCAATTTAATTTTGCTTTCAAGGAGGGAAGTAACATATTTACAATCATTTTTTTTTTCATCCATCCAAACTGTGAGATAGAGGCAATTAAGGTTGTTCATTGTTTTCTATATTTACCTGTGTGTGTTTTTTTTTTTTTTTGGTGTGGACTGGAAAAAAAGATGTACCGATAAATCAAGGTAAAAATGTATCCGAATATATATATGTATAATCGGATTGAGCTTGAAGGTGTAAAGGAAATAGAGAGGAAATACGTTAGTAAAGAAACGGAAACTTTGTTGAAGCTGACTAACGAGAGTGATTTAAGATTAGAAGAGTTAAAAGTTAAAAGCAAATGCAAATGAAGAAATAAAGTTATGAAGAATTAGTGAGCATTTTAGTACTGGAACGAGAGAGAGAGAGAGAGAGAGAGAGAGAGAGAGAGAGAGAGAGAGAGAGAGAGAGAGAGAGAGAGAGAGAGAGAGAGAGAGAGAGAGAGAGAGAGAGAGAGAGAGAGAGAGAGAGAGAGAGAAGTATGATAAAAAATATTAAACAAGTAAGGAAACAAGTATAAAAGGATGCATTAGAAGGTAACAAATGAGTAAGTGAGTGAGTGAGTGAGTGCGTGAGTGAGTAAGGGAGGGAGTAAGTATAAGACAAACACCTACTTTCCCCCCTTCCCCTCCACTGCCTCTCTCTATCCCCCCCCTCACCCCCTCCCTCCCCCCGATGATATAAAAACGAGACACAGGCGTTGCTCTCTCACTCCCTGTCACGCCTCATTGCCAGACATGCATCGCTTCCTCTACATATGGACAGGTGAGCTGGTCTTCCTCTCACCTGTGCTTAGAAATATTCACTTACACCCTTCCATTCACTGCCCTCCTATTTATTTAAGCTTAGTAAATACCTAAGTTTGTATTCTTTTTTTTCATATGAGATAGAGTAGCGGTAATTACTGCATTCGTTATAGATAATTATATGCCGTTATTAGCTACTATATGACTGCGTTTAAGATGAGTGTTATGTGTAGCACTTCAAGATTTGATGTGTTCTGAGCACGCAAGGAAGTATAAGTGGAGGAAATGGTGTTATTTTGGTAATATTAATAAGGTAATGACTTCACACACCTGCTACACACCTGCTATACGTAATCTGTGTGTTATAATGCCTTGGAAAGATGAGTTAATAGGTCACGTACATACTTAATATTAGGGAGAAGTATTAGTATGTAGTTTATCTTCAAGAAAACTACATATAATTAAGTGAGTCTAAATATATAGTACAAATGTGATACTAATGAGCTCCATATATGTCATTAGTAGTGTTTAAAGTAATTAATGTATGTAGATTAATAGGCACTGTAGAGTTATTATCATATTTGTTACATATAATGAGATATGGAAAGCTATTAGTAAGTGTTATGTACAGACCCACCTGCTGATGACAGACTCAACTAATTATAATTATTAGGGAATACATTTTTTTTTTGTAGAAAATGATAAAAACAAAGACACCATAATTAGTTGTTTGTTATCGTTGTTTGTTTGTTTGATTGTCTGTTTTTTGTGTTTGTTTTGTATTGTTTGTTAGTCGTAGTTATTGTATTGTTGTTGTTGTTGTTGTTGTTGTTGTTGTTGTTGTTGTTGTTGTTGTTGTTGTTGTTGTTGTTGTTGTTGTTGTTGTTGTTGTTGTTGTTGTTGTTGTTGTTGTTGTTGTTGCTGCTGCTGGTGCTGTTGTTGTTGTTGTTGTTGTTGTTGTTGTTGTTAGGTATATGTTCAGTGTAATGCATTTTTTATACTTTACTTTGCCTTTAAAAAGTTGCGTCCACAGTGAAATTATTTGCCGTGAGAGTAAAGCTTTTGAATCTGTTGAGTGCATTTGGAAAGGTAATTCTTGTTCATCATATTGCCGTGGACGCTTTCATCACATAGGATTCATTTATGTACTTATATAATATTAAATTAGTTATTCATTTATCCATTTTATGTGACCTGAATACATATATAATGAATCCAAAAAGTAATTACCATAAAGGGAAAGATTAGAGGATTAGACAAACGTAGGATTGGAAAGTTTTACCTGAGTCTTCAATATATTCATTATTCAACAAAAAATAACCTTAAAAATTGTTGAAGATAGACACATGCGACAGGAACAAGAACTGACAGCATGGAATTAAAAAAAATTATATTGAATTAAGCATTTTTTAAAAGTTTTTTTCTGTTTTTGAGTTGTCAGTTGTTGGAACAGACTTTCTGCGTCAACACTTACCTCGCAGCCGTGGACACATCGGAGAGAAATGGAATTGTATTAATGTGTGTTTTCTTTAGAACGAGAAGAACCAAGACAGCAAACACGCTAAACTTATAACACAATACTGGCTCGTAAACACACATTGAATCTTAGTTGTTTGAAATTCACGCTTTGCTATATAAATTCATGTCTTTATATATTTTTTTCTAACAAATTAATATGACGACTTTTTACCACTTTTCCTGATGATTTATTTACCGAAGGAAGAGTGTGGTGGGAAGGAACCTTGTCATATTCTATTCTTGTTTAACACACGTAACTATCTTGTACAATACCTTCGTTAAAAAGCTCAAAAAAAGGTATGTGTTCCTCCCTTGTATTCCATATGTATTCCTTCTCCTCCTCCTCCTCCTCCTCCTTCTCCTCCTCCTCCTCGTCCTCCTCCTTCTCCTCCTCTCAAAGGTCGACATCAAATACGGATGGTTGGTGGTCGATGCAGTGAAGAGGCAATCAAACACTGCCTGATGCTCCCCGCTTCACTTTTTATCCCTTTCCAGATGACTTACTGCCTGATCGCGTTGAATTGCAGATTGACTGTAAGATAAATAACAGTGCTGATGGCTGGAAGTGGCTTAGAGTGGGACTGTTATTTTTACTTCGTCACTGAATTATTAGGAGACAGTAAGGTCGTGAGGGTGATAATGTGTGTGGCTCAGTAGTTTTTTCTTTCTTTGCTATGCAGGGTTGAGTAGAATCCATGGTTCGAACCCTTCAAGGAAACCAATATATGATGTGCTTTTATTACTTATTAAAGCATATAAACACATTCTCCACCTGTGTTCAAGTGGAATTTAACGCCGCATAACATTGGGTAAATAGAGAATATCGTTCCCCAAAGTAGAGTGAGGGGCGTGTATAAATATTTAAAACTATTCCGAGAGACAATAGATAGTGGCGGGAAAATATGCAACACTTTCTTCTATGCATAAACACGCAGATAGTCGCTTCCCCAAACAACGATAATAACAAAACTTATGTAGAAAATATATGTATATGACCTGCTTCCTTATGCAAATACACCTGCACAAACACTGCCTCTTAGCTACTCCCCTCCCCTCCCCCTTCCCTAACAAACAAACACTAACAAAAACAAGCAAAAAACTACGAGTATGTAATTTTTTTTGTTTTCACCAAGATAATAGTATGCCTTGGAGGAGCATTACTGGTGCTCTTCTTCTTCCTCCTCTTCCTCCTCCTCCTCCTCCTCCTCCTCCTCCTCCTCCTCCTCCTCCTCCTCCCCCAATTCACATATCATTAAGTTGCACGGAACGCCAACAGACACGATGCATCAACATTATGTGTATACATTGTAATACCATTAACCATGCATTCATTATCTCTCTCTCTCTCTCTCTCTCTCTCTCTCTCTCTCTCTCTCTCTCTCTCTCTCTCTCTCTCTCTCTCTCTCTCTCTCTCTCTCTCTCTGTCTAGGTGTGGTGGCGGTGACGGCGGCGGTGAAGGTGCTGGTGCTTCAGGAGGACGGGCTGATGAGTAACCAGTCTTGGGCGCAGAGTAATGTCACCACCACGCCCTCCCCCGCAGCCTCCGCCTGCGTCAGATTCAAGGTCTTCTACTTCCGTCCTCTCACACACGTGTTCTCTCTCACCTCAAGGGAACAGAGCAGGGAGATTAACGGAGGTGTGTGTGTGTGTGTGTGTGTGTGTGTGTGTGTGTGTGTGTGTGTGTGTGTGTGTGTGTGTGTGTGTGTGTGTGTGTGTGTGTGTGCGTATGTGTGTGTGTGTGTGTGTGTGTGTGTGTGTGTGTGTGTGTGTGTGTGTGTGTGTGTGTGTGTGTGTACATCCTTATCAATTTTTCATATTGTCTATATAGCTCTCTGTTTTACTATTGTGAATGTTTTTTGCTAGCCCGTCATTTCTCTTTCTTTTTTCTTTTTAAATTGCTAGTCTTATCGGTTCGCTTCTTATTCTCAGTATCATACTATTTCACATCACTATCTTCTTGGTTTGCTCAAATTTTTTGTGTATGTTTTTCACTCACTTTGTCTTTATTTTATTCATTGACAGTCGGTGTTTATGTTATATTTTCTTCGAAAATATAATGCAGATCATTTTTCTAAGTCCGCTTTACACTTTTTCTTGAATGTCATAAAATAGAAAACCAATAGTGTTAAGAGCCAGTATTTGAAACATGTTGAGCAAGTATTCTTTTTCTTTATTTTTGTTCCTCCTCCTCTTCCTCCCCCTCCTCCTCCTCCTCCTCCTCCTCCTCCTTTTCACTACTGCGTAAACATTTTATTTTTTATTTTTATTTTTTTAATAGCATAGATTACTCCTTGTTTTTTATTTCTTTCCTATACAAATTCCATGTTAGTTTTTTCATGCTACATGGTATCACTTCCTCTTCCGGCCAGCTTCGGCTGGAGGGAGGGGTGGGTGGGGAGGAGCCTTCCACTTTGCTGTCCTTTTGTCTCTATCACGTAGATATTATAGTAGTAGTAGTGTAGCTAAACAGACAGCCTCGTTAGGTCCAGTAGGACTGTTGCTGTCTGTTCTTCCTTTGTACTCCTTTGTACTCCTCCTCCTCCTCCTCCTCCTCCTCCTCCTCCTCCTCCTCCTCCTCCTCCTCCTCCTCCTCGTCCTCCTCCTTCTCCTCCTCCTCGTCCTCGTCCTCGTCCTCGTCCTCGTCCTGGCAGAGATCTTCGTGGACTACGTCCGGCCCATCGTGTCCGCCGCCTTCTACTTCCTGGGCATCACTGAGCCGCTGCAGGTGCTCACGTGGTACCACTACTGCCTCACTTACGACCACAACCTCGCACAGATCTCAGCCTACCTGGACGGTAACCTGCAGGGCGTCATCTCCAGGAACACTTCCAGGTGTGTGTGTGTGTGTGTGTGTGTGTGTGTGTGTGTGTGTGTGTGTGTGTGTGTGTGTGTGTGTGTGTGTGTGTGTGTGTCTGTGTCTGTGTGTGTGTGTGTGTGTGTGTGTGTGTGTGTGTGTCTGTGCAACCTCGATAAACTAATCCTTCTTTGGATCGTATCATCGTTAAAACATGTTCTGGACACGTTAAGTCAAACTTTGAGACTCAGTCAAGTGTTGTCGTGCAGATGGTTCGCCGAGGCCACGCTGGTGCTGGGTCAGTACAGTTTCGAGTACTTGAGTGAGTACACGGGAGCACGCAGCTTCAGTGGACAGCTGACGCAGGCGGGGGTGTGGGGCCGTACTCTCACGGCCTCGGAGGTGGCTCAGATGGCGAATTGCGGCCCCTTTCCACCCGGCGCCTCCATCAGGTGGGACCAAGAATGGAAGCTTAACAACGCATCCTTCGCCGACGTGCCAGAGGCTGAGATCTGTGAGAAGAAAACCAAGTCCAGTTACGTCAAGTTCTCCTCAATGACATACGAGGCCGCGCGTGGGGCGTGTGCTGGCCTTGGCGGAAACCTGCCCGTGCCTGACAGTCTGCAGGACGCCCTCGAGATTATCGATGTCATGAGCAAGCCGCCCGTTATCAAGATCATGTGGATCGGTGCCACGGACGACCTGCAGGAAGGTGTGTACGTGAAGGCCCACAATGGAGAGGTGATGAAGTGGCTCAAGTGGGGCAGCAACGACCCTAACGGCCTCCAGTGGCAGAACTGTCTAGTAATGGAACCAGACTTCATGCACGATTACCCTTGTCACGTGAACCGTGATGCCATGTGCTTCCTGGCGGACCATCAGGAGTGGACGCTGAAGGGGCCGTGCGAGGAGGACACGGCCAATTATAAGTACAGCCTCGTACACCCTGAACAGGGCAAGGTGGTGTTCCGCGGCTACTACCAGTACGAGATCGCGGAGGAGGAGGAGCAGTGGGTGTTACGGAACGTGATCACGGACACGGTGATCGCGCGGATGTTCTTTGAAGAGGCGCGCTGGCCCATGGGTCGACGGAACTGGACCATGGAGAGCGAGGTGTGCGAGAGGATGGGCGTGCAGGTCCTGCAGCTGAGCTCCTGCACGAACGAGGAATACACGTGCAAGGACGGATCGTGCATCCCGCGGCTGCAGCGGTGTGACCGTCGCCCAGACTGCCACGACGAGAGCGACGAACAGGAGTGCCAGCTGGTCCGCCGCCCCGCCGGCTACCACCACACGCTGCCGCCGCCCACCACAGAGCCAGGTGAGTGCCGCTTAGAAGGCTGAGGGGGACCACTGATACAGAGAGGATGCTGAAATCAAACTGCACTCTGCAGCAAGCAGGTTCAGGTTTGAATAAACAAGTAATACAAGTGATAGCAGTACTAGTTGTGATTGTAGTAGTTTTGTGTCGAAGGAGAAATCCTTGGATACATTTCGTATAATGGAATACAAATATTAATTTCTGAATTGTTGAATCAAGCTCAATGAAAATATCTAAAAACATAATTTACATTTCACATTTTCAAGACCATCTCACTGTCCCCTCATCACACACTCATCACCCTTTCCGCCTCGCTCAGGTCTTCCTCTCCCGGTGGGACTCAAAATAAAGTTGGTGAGTCTTTCCCTGAGCGACAAGGACAGTTACCTGGAGGTCACTTATCACCTCAACGTTACCTGGAGTGATCTCAGACTACTCTTCAATGACCTTAAAGCTGGATCTAGACTCAACCAGGTGATTATAAAGTAACATCAACAACAGTAATGACAACAACAACAACAACAACAACAACAACAACAACAACAACAACAACAACAACAACAACAACTACAACAACAACAACAACTAGAGGGAACTTACCTGACCTTCACCTTTGACATTAACATTTCAAAAATAAATATAGTAAATACTTTAGGTAGGGTGTCATGTTGATGAAGCGTTGCAAAGTTGTGGTGTGGAACGCTTAAAAGAGTTATGAATTTTTGAAAAGCATGTAGGTCGGCAGCCACACACACACACACACACACACACACACACACACACACACACACACACACACACACACACACACACACACACACACACACACACACACACACACACACAGAAACACACACACACACACACACACACACACACACACACACACACACACACACACACACACACACACACACACACACACACACACACACACACACACACACATACACACACATACACACTGAACCTCCCCTCCACACCTCCAGGTCCCCGTCACTGACCACCGCAGCCTCTGGACACCTACTCTCACCTTAATCAACGTGAGGGGGACGGAGAGGACAAGGGTGGATGACGAGGCTGTCCTCACCGTACACCGTCGTGGTCACCCTTTGGATGATGACCTCTCTGTACCCGAGGACGGTAAGGATTGAACTCTCAACTCTTAGAATGCACATAATCATCGTCATCATTATCATCATGTATCATTATCCTGTGTGTCACCTTACCTGCCGCAGCTGACGTTTACCTGGGCGTAGAGAATCACCTGAGCGTGGAGAGGAAGTACACCTCCAATTTTCTGTGTGACCTCAACCTGGAGCTGTACCCGTTCGATACCCAAAGGTGTTACATGGAGATGGAGGTGAGAAGGAAGGATTCTTGTTCTGACACATTCACTGTTTGACAAACTTTTCTGTGCCACAAACAATTTTTTCTTCATACGAGTGTCACAAAGATGTAATCGTAGTTATCCATTAGGTAAAGAAAAGATCAATTACCACCGTTTAATTAATATGTTATTACAGCTTAAATACTGCCTGCATACCTCTGTGTATCCCCACCAGGTGCTGTCAGCCGCCACTGACTTCGTGAAGCTGGAGAAGAACGTGTCTCAAGTGACGTATGTTGGCGCGTCGCTGCTCATCGAGTACACGGTAAGAACGTTGTTTGATTACGTTGAGTACACGGTAGGAACGTTGTTTGATTACGTTGAGTACACGGTAGGAACGTTGTTTGATTACGTTGAGTACACGGTAGGAACGTTATTTGATTACGTTGAGTACACGGTAGGAACATTGTTTGATTACGTTGAGTACACGGTAGGGACGCGTTGCTTGATACATTTTGGTGCCACTTGGCACAGCCCAAGTTGCACAAGTAACACGAGCGTGGTTGTGGTGTGCAGGTGGTGAGTGTTGACCTGACGGTGAACAACAGCCTGACGATGGCCCAGGCGGAGGTGGAGGTGGTGTTGCAGCGCCGCGTCGGCTACCCCATCATCTCCATCTACGTGCCCACCGTCATCCTGCTGATCC
The DNA here is from genome assembly GCA_036785275.1 of Cancer borealis. NCBI lineage: Eukaryota > Metazoa > Arthropoda > Malacostraca > Decapoda > Cancridae > Cancer > Cancer borealis. The sequence continues at coordinate 17,915 of JAXIVD010000711.1, read as the reverse complement.
TGGCCTACCTCTCCCTCGTGTTCCGCCGCGACAACTTCGAGACTCGCATCATGTCCTCCCTCACCGTGCTGCTGGTGCTGGCCGCGCTCTTCACACAGGCAAGTGCCACAGTGCCACAGTGCCACAGTGCCACGCCTCCTCCTGTGCCGCTGACACTCTAATGCCGCCTCCAGAACCACCACTTGACTCCTTTTATCTCCTGCAGACGTCCACGTCGCTGCCCAAGACCTCCTACTTCAAGATGGTGGACGTGTGGCTGTTGTTTTGCATTTCGCTGATCTTCTTCGTGATCGTGTTCCACGTGATCGTCGACATGGCCGAGGACGGGAAGCTTACCGGCGGTGTGTCCAAGTTTCCCTCGCCCTCTAAGGTGTTTCCCTTCGGAGGGAATGAAAAGATGCCTTTCCCGCCCCTC
>JAXIVD010000711.1:7500-12500 GCA_036785275.1 Cancer borealis | reverse complement strand
CTTTATTCCTTCATACTTACATCTTTTTAACCATCGTTGTTTATATTTTATTTTATCGTAGTGTATTTTATTGGCAGCATCCGTGAGTTATTATTATTATTTTTATTATGGGTTAGTACTATTGCACCTGTACGTGGGATCCCGCTGGGTGGGTGACTCCCTCTCTCTCCCAGTGTGTGATATCGATAATTAAATACCTGGTGTTGTGGCAGCCGTGGTGGTGGTGGTGGGGGTGGTGGTGGTGGTGGTGGTGGTGGTGGTGGTATTAGGGGAGGGGGGAGGGTATGTGGAGGTATTGTTCGAGTTAATTAGAGTGCAGTGTTATGACTGAGTATGTGATTATTATTATTATTATTATTTTATTTCCAACTACCGTCACTACTACTACTACTACTACTACTACTACTACTACAACTATTACTATTACTACTACTTTTACTACTACTTGTTCTTCTACTACTCCTGCTACTACTATACTACTACTATACTACTACTACTACTACTACTACTACTACTACTACTACTACTACTTCTTTTTCTTCTTCTTCTTCTTCTTCTTCTATTACTACTACTACTACTACTACTAATACACTATTACTACTACACTATTACTACTACTACACTACTACTACACTACTACAACTACTACTACATTACTACTACTACTACTACTACTATTACTACTTCTACTAGTACTTCTACTGCTACTACTGCTACTGCTACTGCTGCTACTACTACTACTACTACTACTACTACTACTACTACTACTACTACTACTTCTACTTCTACTACTATTACTAATGCTACTTCTACTACTACCACCGTTTAAGTATGTTTCAGTTTCATAGTTTCACTCCAAGTTAACCTTTCAAAATTGCGAATACATAATTGAAAAATGGTAAGTCGTTAATGTGCGTTGCTGTACAAATGGAATTGCACTGCACATGAAGCAGCCTTTACTCCTACTAGCTGTCGAGATGTAGTACTTTACTCTTGAATATTAAGTGAATGTAATCATGTTAGTATTGCATTTAATCTTTTTTTTTCTTCTTTTCTTCATCAAGTAGACTATTCCTTACATAGCTTAGACTATAGCAAACTCTTCCTATCATTTCCATATAAGCTAGAATTTCAAGGATGTTTTGAATAAGTCTTGCAGTTGTAGTACATATAATCGAACGCTAAAAATGAAAACAACAAGCTAGGATAATGTAAAAAAAAAGAAAAGAAAGAAAGTACACAAGCCTATTCTAAAAACACTATTTCAGTCCTTCCTTCCTTCTTTCTTTCCTCTCCATGACGAGCTGTGAGAAGCAGTATATATATATTTTTTTATTTCCCTCCCTTCCAGAGGCAGCTTGTCCTCATCTTCTCATTATGTAAATCCCTTCCACCCCAACTTCCCCGCCCCGCCAACACTTTTTTCCCTCCCCCCCTCCGACACTTTTTTCCCGCTTGTAACTTCTTCACCTCACAGCCGGTGCCACAGCGGACACGAGACTGCTGTGTGATCTGTGTGTGTGTGTGTGTGTGTGTGTGTGTGTGTCTGTGTGTGTGTGTGTGTGTGTGTGTGTGTGTGTGTGTCTGTATTGGGGTGTTACTATTGCTATTACTATTATTACTACTATTATTAATACTATTATTATAATCTACTATTATTATTACTACTGCTACTACTACTATACTATTACTACTTCTACTATTACTACTATAATAATTCTACTACTACTATTACTACCTACTACTACTACTACTACTACTACTAATAATAATAATAATAATAATAATTCTACTACTACGTCTACTACTACTACTACCTACTACTACTGCTACTACTACTACTGCTAGTTTCTATTTCAACATTTATCCTCCTGTTCTATTTAAGTGCTAATTTTGCTGATGTTCTTTAGTGTAACTTTCATTAATTAACTGTAATCTACATTTTCTCTCTCTCTCTCTCTCTCTCTCTCTCTCTCTCTCTCTCTCTCTCTCTCTCTCTCTCTCTCTCTCTTTGCTCTCTCTCTCTCTCTCTCTCTCTCTCTCTCTCTCTCTCTCTCTCTCTCTCTCTCTCTCTCTCTCTCTCTCCTCTCTCTCTCTCTCACAGTCCTTCATCTTCCTCCTTCCTCTGTACTGTACCTCATCTCATGCTTAAATTCAGACACACACACACACACACACACACACACACACACACACACACACACACACACACACACACACACACACAGATAACGTGAATTCATTATGACTCATGTTTATCTTGGTGAGAAAGAACATTGCAAGTTGACGGTGAATGTAAGGGTGCAGTTTGTATGTTACAGTCTAAGCCACCTCTCTCTCTCTCTCTCTCTCTCTCTCTCTCTCCTCTCTCTCTTCTCTCTCTCTCTCTCTCTCTCTCTCTCTCTGTCTCTTTCTCAGTAGCGTCATAACTCCGTCGTTTTAATTAATTGCAAAGAGAGAGAGAGAGAGAGAGAGAGAGAGAGAGAGGAGAGAGAGAGAGAGAGAGAGAGAGAGAGAGAGAGAGAGAGAGAGAGAGCCAGCCATCCAGTGTTGCCATATCATATTGAACGTATTTTCTGGCCTGACATCATTGTTTGCATCCGCTGCCACCTCAAGATTTTTTACTAATGAAGACTTCATTAATTATGTTAAGATTTTCACAGCATGTCTAATTAGAGTTTCAATATAATGATGTGCTTTTTAATTTTGTTTTCCTACTGCCATTACTACTATTACTACTATTACTAGTGCTACTACTACTACTAGTACTACTACTAGTGCTACTACTACTACTATTACTACTTTTACTATTACTACTTTTACTATTACTACTTTTACTACTACTTCTACTTCTACTATTATTTATACTACTGATACTACTACTACTACTACTACTACTACTACTACTACTACTATTACTACTGCTTACACTAATATTACTACTACTTATACTACTACTATTACTATTACTACTACTATAATAACTACTATACTACTACTACTACTACTACTACTACTACTACTACTACTATATACTAGCACCACCACCACCATCACTGCGTCAACACTTTTACTGCATATAACGTACAGTACTTATGTGTTTTTTTCCCCGTCTTGTGTAAAGTTCGCATGCATAATTTCCTTGCGTTACGTCGCGTTTTTTCCTCCATGAGATTATTTCCCTCAGCGCTGCCATTAAGCGGACAGCCTCATCCACTTTTAAGTACTGGTTCGTTCCACTCGTATCCTGTCCGACCTATTACGTAAACAGTGCTGCTCAAACTCACTCACTCACTCATACACTCCTTCTCTCTCTCTCTCTCTCTCTCTCTCTCTCTCTCTCTCTCTCTCTCTCTCTCTCTCTCTCTCTCTCTCTCGCTGGTTAAATGACAGTATTTTCCCTTTTTTCCCCTCAAGCTAACACCGAACTTCCTCTAAGATTAAGTCCTCATTCGCATTAACTTCTAAAAGTGTTCCTGAACTAATCTCATTTGCCCTTGAACGGAGCCTTTACCTATTGTTATTGAGGAGGAGGAGGAGGAGGAGGAGGAGGAAGAGGAGAAGGAGGTAACAATATAAGAGACTTTACTACAGAAGGAGGAGAAAGAGGAGGAGGAGGAGATTTCAGGCTGGAGTAGGAAAGGAAACAGTATCGTAGGACAAGTAAGGTGGAGGTAACGAAGTGAAATAGCTGGACAGGGAGAAGGAAAAGGAAGAGGAGGAGGAGGAGGAAGAAATAACGAGGGAGAGATGTAGGAATAAGAAAGAAAAGAAAATAGTAAAAAATGAAACCTAAACTGGAAGGAGGAGTGAGATAAACAGTAAAAAGGAAAAAAAAAAAAAATGAAAGGAAAGAGATGAACAACAACAAAAGAAAGGAGGAGACATACCGGAAGGAGGAGGAGGAAGAGGAGGAGGAGGAGGAACGGAAGAGACAGGAAAGAGAGGAGAGGAAGAAGAGCTATTGAAGGAAGGAGACGAATGTTAAAAAAAAAGGAAGGAAGGAGGGAGGAAGGGAAAGGAAACATCGAAGGAAGGATGTACTACTGAAATGAAGGAAGGAAGGAATAGCGAAGGAGGGAAGGAAGGAAGGAAGGAAGGGAGGGAGGGAAGGGAGAACTTTTAGCAGCGTCAGGCATCCATATACATTGAGGTTTCTGATCCCCTTTAAGATATATCAAGTCTCACATATAATATTTTGCGTTTGACGTGGAAAATCTGCCTTCTGTGTGATTTCTCTGTAACGGATGTGGAGGATGATAAGGAGGAAGGAGGTGGAGGCGTCTGTGAGGTGTGTGGTGGTGGTGGTGGTGTGGTGGTTGTGGTAGTGTGTGGTTGTGGTGGTGGTGGTGTAAAATAATGTTCCTATACCCGTTTAATTTTCTTTTTAAATGTTCCCTTGCTTCCATTTTTATTATTTAAAATTTTTTTTACTTGTGTATTACTTTGTTTCTATTTTTGATTGTGTTAAATTACGAATATATATTATGTAGGCCTAGTACGGTGTTGTTGTTTTTTCTTTTATTTTCATTTTTTCGTGTTTGTATTGCATGTAATGTGTATAAAGTTGGGTTTAGAAAAGAACAAAAAATGGAGGAATATTTAAACATATTTCTTTCCTACATTAATCTCTCATTTCACTTAAACTTTACCGTATTTTCGTCCATCCTTATGAGCATGTCTGTCTGCCTGTCTATCTGTCAATCATCCTTACCATCATTCAATCAAACCTTTATAACATCTGAAACAACACATATACTCTACTTAACCTGTAGCAGCATCAGGTAATGTAGTCAGTGCATGGGTAGTGTGGGTCTCCTTAGGCTACAATACCAGTGTCATAACGCCGCTACTTCACCTACTAAATGGCTCAATGGAGACTGTAACGCTGGCCTGTTACATCAAGAGTTGCATTCTGAGCATCTACTCCTAGGCGAGAAGGAGAGGGTAAGGGAGAAGCACTATTCTCCCTTATACTTCCCTCTTAATAACCAACTCTG
>JAXIVD010000711.1:0-2500 GCA_036785275.1 Cancer borealis | reverse complement strand
AAGTTCTCCTCCTCCTCTCTCCTCCTCCTCCTCCTCCTCCTCCTCCTCCTCCTCCTTGTTTACCTCTCCCATGGTCCTTTCTTCGCCCCCTTCATTTCCATATTTACACCCGCCATAAAGAGACCGAATGGAGGCTATGAATAAATAAATAAGAAATAAAAATGAACACACTCAAAGGGACACGAGTGAATGAAGGAAGTGCATAAGGAGAAGTGAATGATAGGAGGAGGGGAAAGGGGGGATAAAGGAGACTAAGTAAAGGAGTGAATAATGATAAAAAATGTGATGATGACTATAGTGAAGAATAGAAGAGAAAGAGAGAGAGAGAGAGAGAGGGGTGGGGGAGAAAAAAAGAGAAAGAGAGAAAGTAATAATCCATTCATATAAGAGAAAATAATTGAATGTAAATAGATCATATATTTTGGTTATTTACTGTGTTTGAAAATGGTAAAAAAATCATAGTGAAGAAAAAACCCAAAATATTTCACCACGCCAAGAACCCGTCCCCCGCACACCCCCCCTAAAAAAAAAAAAGAAAAAAAAAAAAAAAAACGTAAAAAAATACACGGCCTTGAAGGGGAGAAACGGTGCGATAGGAAGAAAAAAAAAATGAAATGTTATACCAGATAGAGAGAAAAAAAAAATGAGAAAGAAAATGGAATGTGAAACTGTGAACGAAAAGATAAAGAATTCGGACAGTGGACAGAAGTGAATCTTGCGAATCTTTACGATCGTCATTTTTACCAAGATTCATGAAACTGATCCGAAGCACGAGAGAGAGAGAGAGAGAGAGAGAGAGAGAGAGAGAGAGAGAGAGAGAGAGAGAGAGAGAGAGAGAGAGAGAGAGAGAGAGAGAGAGAGAGAGACTGACTAGAATAATAAAATAAAATATTGCCACACACGACAAACTCTTACTAAAAAATAAAGAAAAAATATTCGAAGCATTCCGGAAAAAACTCGAGCTCCGGAACGAAGCCGATTCTGAACCGTAACTCGGATTGAAACCTTGATGATAGCGAAGCGAAGCGGTGGCCGATAAATAACTAAACAATGCTATTAAGGGGAATAGCCCGATAAGAGTAAAGGGAAGAAGAGAGAGAGAGGAAGAGGAAGAAGAGAGAAGAGGGAAAAGGGCGATAGGAAACTTTACGTGTGTGTATTTTTTTTCATTTTTGCAATAATAGTAAAAAAAAATGACGTATGTTTTTTTTTCATAACTAGGAAATCCATAGCTTGAAAGGCAATCAAGGTACAGCACCACCACCACCACCATCACCACCTGAAGCAATCAATGGGTTTGCAGAAGGTGTGAAAAGAGCAGGTGATGTGGAAAATATAGTTGATCAAGTGATGTATATGTGTGTGTGTGTGTGTGTGTGGGTGGGAAGGAGGAGGGAAGGAAGGAGGGAGGGATGGAGGGAAGGAAGGAGGGAGGGATGGAGGGAAGGAAGGAAGACAACTATAGGAAAAATATTGTTACTCGTGTTAAAAGGAAAGGAGGAGGAAAAAATAACATAAAAATGATATAATTCTTGGGAAAAAAGGAAGGAAGGAAGGAAGGAAGGAAGGAAGGAAGGAAGGAAGGAAGGAGGTAAGATAACTAGGAAAAAAATGTAACCCGTGGAAAAATAATAAAGAAAAACAAAACAAAAAACAAGTAAAGCGGTAAAAAAAAAAAAGAACATGTTAGTGATGTGGAAACGGTAAAATGACGCGTGAAAAAGAGCAAATGATGTGAAAAAAGATTTACTGATGTGGAAAACACGGTAATTGGTGTGGAAAGAGAGCGAGGAGAGAGTTACGAGCCACAGAAGAGAGCATAAGTGATGTCAATGAAAGATGAAAAGAGCAGAGAAAAGAAGAGTAAATGATGTGGAAAGAGGAGAAAAAAAAGTGATGTTAAATGCTACTTAAAGAGAGAGAGAGAGAGAGAGAGAGAGAGAGAGAGAGAGAGAGAGAGAGAGAGAGAGAGAGAGATGAATGTATAGATAAGTTATTTTTATTATTCACTTTTATAATAGAACAGTTCGCGGACGAGTGAATGGAAACGAAAGATAATAAAGAGATAATATTACAATAAATAATGTAATTTTGTACATTTATTTTGATCTAATCATTAATCTCACCCTGTCGTTACATATATAATGAAAGACATACATTCATACGTACCTCCACAATTCTCTCTCTCTCTCTCTCTCTCTCTCTCTCTCTCTCTCTCTCTCTCTCTTTCTCTCTCTCTCTCTCTCTCTCTCTCTCTCTCTCTCTCTCTCTCTCTCTCTCTCTCTCTCTCTCTCTCTATTCACTTTTGATAGAGTGAGAAGGAAAATTTGTGTTGATTTAATACATACTTTGATTGTGGATCTTCCTGAACAGTGAAGTGAATGAAGAGGAGGTGAAGGAGGAGGAAGAGGAAGGGGAGGAGGAAGAGGAAGAGGACAAGGAGAAAACCGGAAGCCACCACTTACTAATGAAGGTAATTTTGTATTATTCTCTTTCCTCT
>JAXIVD010000710.1:119509-126217 GCA_036785275.1 Cancer borealis | reverse complement strand
CCCATTGGTGGTTGGGTGTGGCGGGGGGCGGGGGTTTGAAGAGAGTGATTCTTTGTTTAAATGAGCAAAAGGACGGTCAGGGACGCTTATACCCCTTCCTCCTCCTCCTCCTCCTCCTCCTTCTTTGTCTTCTTCTTCTTCTTCCTTGTTGCCTCCTCCTCCTCCTCCTCCTCCTCCTCCTCCTTGTACTGCTTCTCCACCTCCTCCTGTGAAGATATATTAATAGATTGTTAGGTTATATATTGGATTTATTTATTTAATGATTTATTATTATTATTATATATTTGTTTTTTTTCATACACACATATATATATACATACATAAAATAAAACACGCACACACACACATACATAATTTCTCTTCCTGCCTTGCTACCACGCACACCCATATACATACACACACACTTACACACACACATTCTTCCTCCTTCCTACCTTTCCTTCCCTCTAAATCACACACACACACACACTTACACACAAATCCTTCCTCCTTCCTTCCTTCCTTCCTACAAACACACACAAACATCCTTCCATCCTTCCTTCCCTCCCTCCACCCCACACCCACACCCTCTCCCCCTCCCCTCCCCACACCTACCTTCATCCTTCAGCTCCCACAGCCTCCGCAGCATCAAGGGTACGAGGTGTGTGTTATATTCCCTAAAAGATGCGGCTATTTCTGGCACGTCCATTGCTGCTGCGAGGAGACCCGTAGCGTAGGTTCTGAGAGGCTCGGGTCCACTTTCAGCCCAGGAGAAGAGACGCATCACTGTGGTCTCTGAGCCTTCGAAGACCTGTGTGTGTGTGTGTGTGTGTGTGTGTGAGGGGGGGGGAGGGTGTGAGGGAGAGAGAGAGAGAGAGAGGATGATTTATAGATGTGCGAGTGAGATTTGGTACAGAAATAATGATAATAATAATAGTAATGATAATAATGATAATAATAATAATAATGATAATAATGATAATAATAATAATAATGATAATAATGATAATAATAATGATAGTAATAAATTTATATTTCATACTGGAAAGAATAAATAAATAAATAATTACGCACACACACACACACACACACACGTACACACACATAGACATTCCTTTCTTCTATCTCCTTTCCAAAAACACACACACACGCACACACACACACATATACACAATAATAATAATAATAATAAAGAAAATAATAATAATCACACATTAACTATATAAAAAAAAGAAAAAAAAGAAAAAAGAAAAACAAACGCACACACGCGCACACATGTACACCCACCTGCGGCACATCCAGACCATAAAGTATATCCAGCAGCAGTCTACACGCCGCTATGTTCAGTTCAATAGAATCTTGCATTATTTCCTGACTCGTAAAGTAATTTTCTCTTAAATATTGATTCACGAGTTTGGTTACAAAGTTATCCTTCCTGAAGAGTGCGCGGAGGATTAGCCCCAAGGCACACTCTGGCTCTAGGGTCATGGGGTGGCGGTCATCAAACGGATCAGGGTCCTAAGGGAAGGGAAGGGGTGTAAGATTAGGTTAGGTTAGGTTAAATAATGTTAATTGAAATGTTTATGTTAGGTTAAATAATGTTAGGTTAGGTTAGGTTAGATTAGGTTAGGTTAGGTTAGGTTAGGTTAGGTAAGGTAAGGTAAGGTTAGGTTAGGTTAGGTTAGGTAAGGTTAGGTTAGGTTAGGTAAGGTAAGGTTAGGTTAGGTTAGGTTAGGTTAGGTTAGGTAAGGTAAGGTAAGGTTAGGTTAGGTTAGGTTAGGTAAGGTTAGGTTAGGTAAGGTAAGGTAAGGTTAGGTAAGGTAAGGTAAGGTTAGGTTAGGTTAGGTTAGGTAAGGTTAGGTTAGGTTAGGTAAAGTAAGGTAAGGTAAGGTTAGGTTAGGTTAGGTAAGATAAGGTAAGGTTAGATTAGGTTAGGTTAGGTTAGGTAAGGTAAGGTAAGGTAAGGTAAGGTAAGGTTAGGTTAGGTTAGGTAAGGTAAGGTTAGGTTAGGTAAGGTAAGGTAAGGTAAGGTAAGGTAAGGTTAGGTTAGGTTAGGTTAGGTTAGGTTAGGTTAGGTAAGGTTAGGTTAGGTTAGGTAAGGTAAGGTAAGGTTAGGTTAGGTTAGGTTAGGTTAGGTTAGGTTAGGTTAGGTTAGGTAAGGTTAGGTAAGGTTAGGTTAGGTTAGGTAAGGTTAGGTAAGGTAAGGTTAGGTTAGGTTAGGTTAGGTTAGGTTAGGTTAGGTTAGGTAAGGTAAGGTAAGGTAAGGTAAGGTAAGGTTAGGTTAGGTAAGGTTAGGTTAGGTAAGGTAAGGTTAGGTAAGGTAAGGTTAGGTTAGATTAGGTTAGGTAAGGTAAGGTTAGGTTAGGTAAGGTAAGGTAAGGTTAGGTTAGGTTAGGTTAGGTAAGGTTAGGTTAGGTTAGGTAAGGTTAGGTTAGGTAAGGTTAGGTTAGGTTAGGTAAGGTTAGGTTAGGTTAGGTAAGGTTAGGTTAGGTAAGGTTAGGTTAGGTTAGGTTAGGTAAGGTTAGGTTAGGTTAGGTAAGGTTAGGTTAATTGAAGTGTTTACATTAGGTTAAATAAGGTTAATTTAAATTTGCAAAAAGATGTATATTTTCAGTATTATTCAATCCAATTATATTATATTACCTACTTGGAAAAATTAATATGTTAGGTTGGATTAAGTTAGGTTAGGTTAGGTTAGGTTAGGTTAGGTTGGGTTAAGTTAGGTTTGTGAAAAGATGTATATTTTCATGATCATTCAAATAAATTTCTATCATATAAATAAATAAATAAATAAATAAATAAATAAATAAAATAAAAAAATGTTACGTTAGCTTAAATAAGATGAATTAAAGTTAGCAAAAAAGATTTATATTTCAAGGTTACATTAGGTTAGTGAAATGATATAAATTTGTATAATAATAATTCACCGTAATTATAATCTTATCTTTATTTTAGGAAGTTATTAAGTTAGGTTAGTTTAAATTACCTTAGGCGAAGTTATAATAGACTAATTTCAGTTACAGAAAAGATCATTTAACGTAATTTTAAGGTTAGGAGGGTTAGGTTAGGTTAGGTTAGGATCAATGAGGTTAGGTTAGGTTAGGATCAATGAGGTTAGGTTAGGTTAGGTTAGGTTAGGATTAGGTTAGGTTAAATTAGGTTAGGATTAATTAGGTTAGGTTAGGTTAAATTAGGTTAGGATTAGGTTAGGTTAGGATTAGGTTAGGTTAGGTTAAATTAGGTTAGGATTAATTAGGTTACGTTAAATTAACTTACCTTTTTTAGAAAGTTAATAGTCTCCCTTTCAAAGAGTTCACACAGCTTGACCAGGTGAGGTGTTGGGTCCTTGGAGGGTGTGGCTGTTGACTCCTCCTCCCACTGCTTCAAGATCTCCTGTAACTCCTGCAGGACGTCACGGTTAGGACTCGGCATACTTCCTGCGCGTCCTTCACTCTATGTATGTATGTATGTATGTCTGGAAGGAGAGGGAGAGAGAGAGGGATTAGTGTGTGTGCGTATATTTTTGTTTATGTTATTTACGTATATATTTTCACTGTATGTATGTATGTATGTATGTAGGGAGAGAAAATGGCATGAGTGTGTGTGCGTATGTTTTTTTTTTTTTTATGGTCTAATTTTTGGTTATAATATAATATAAAAAGCTTATATAACCTAACCTAACCTAATGACTGCCGTATCCTCATAGTGCTTGGTTATAGATACGGCAGTGCCTAACTTTGGGGTATAATGCTTATATAACTGCACCTATAACTATACCTAACCTAACTTAATCAACCTAACCTAACTTGACATATACTTTAAAGCAATAAGACACCTGCCGTACCAATAGCGGATGAAAATGCGCTACCACTGCCGTATCTTTAACCACTTTGTAATAATAATAATAATAATAATAAAGAAGATAGGAAGAGAGAATTAACATAACGTAAAATATAGATAAACAGAGATAAGATTACACAACAAACAAACAAATAAACAAATAAATAAACAAAAAAAACAACAATAAAACCGACATAATTTAACCTAAAATAACACACACAAACAATAATAACACACACACACACATACACACACACGCACACGTACACACAAACACAACACTTACACAACCCACGCACATACAAAACCCACACACACATCCAAACACACACAACCAAACGCACATCCACACACACACACACACACCTTCAAAACAACAATAAAACAACCAAACACCACAAAACAACACCACACAATACCATAACATGACGAAATTTCACCATAGGGAACCACACACACGGAGATAAATAATTCAATAATTCCTTAAATACTAATTATTCCACTACCTCCACCTAATCCACCTCCTCACCTGTTCCCTGTGCTTCCCTCCTCCACCTGTTCCACCTGTAAGTGTTCTAGAAGCGTCGCAGGGAGTAAAAATATGTATGGGACAATCTCACATGTCCAACTGAACGGCCATTATTGTTTTGTTCTCAAACTGAACCTAACATATATTTACTGGCCTCAAATAACGGTAATTACACTATATTGATTACCGAAAACATGTGGGTTATTTATTATTATTTATTTGTGATTTTTTGTGTTAGTTTGGGTGCAATTAGTGGTGTGGAAAGGGTTAAATGAGGTCGGTAGTTATGTTTCAGGTAAATATGTGTTTGTTTATGTTGCAGACGACCCGCGCGTGACACGTGCTTACTGTTAATTCCGCCCACGTGCTTCTGTTATTATTGGTATTTATGACTTTATCTGTTTGTCTATCTATCTGTTTGTTTGGTGTATGTATTCTAGAAGTCTTTAGGGTCATTTTAAGTGTATGGGTTAATGGGTTTTGGGTCTTAGTTTCAGAAATATGGGTGAAATAGAAATGTTTTTAGATATGTTTTGATAATTTTCGATTGTGATATTTTTTGTTATTATTGGTCTGTGTGACTTTATCTGTTTGTCTATCTATCTGTTTGTTTGGTGTATGTATTGTAGAAGTCTTTAGGGTCATTTTGAGTGTATGGGTTAATGGGTTTTGGGTCTTAGTTTCAGAAATATGGGTGAAATAGAAATGTTTTTAGATATGTTTTGATAATTTTCGATTGTGATATTTTATGTTATTATTGGTCTGTGTGACTTTATCTGTTTGTCTATCTATCTGTTTGTTTGGTGTATGTATTGTAGAGGTCTTTAGGATTATTTTGAGTGTATGGGAAATTGATTTTGAGTTAATGAGTTCAAATATATGGTTAAAATAGAAATGTTTTGATAATTTTCGATTGTATAATTTCCTGTTTTTTTTTTTTTTTATTAATATTTCCTGATCTACCTGGTTTTAATGAGTTATATATATATAAGGAAAGGTGTTTTAAGATTAAATTAAATATATTGTAAATTAGATTAGGTCAATAGGTCCAAAAATATAGTTAAAAATTAATAATGTTTCAAATATATTCGCATAATTTTCGTCCAACAGAAAATAATAATAATAATAATAATGAACTCAAATTTTCAGAAACAAATTTAAGAAAGATGAAGGAAGAGGAGGAAGAAGAGAGAATAGGAGGAGGAAGAGGAGGAGGAGGAAAAGAAGAAGAAGAAGAAGAAGGAGGAGGAGGAGGAGGAGGAGGAGAAGAGGCGAGGAGATTGGCAGATATAGTGAAAAAAACCCACAGTCTTTTGAGAAATCGCTTTAAAGAAGGTGAGAGAGAGAGAGAGAGAGAGAGAGAGAGAGAGAGAGAGAGAGAGAGAGAGAGGGAGAGAGAGAAAGAGAGAGAGAATGTATATATACCACACAAAATAATGAAAAATACAATATCACCTCTTCCCTTCTCATTACAGCAACAGAGGAAGAAGAAGGAGGAGGAGGAGGAGGAGGAAGAGGAGGAGGAGCAGCTAAAGTGTGGGAGGAACATATTAAACAAGAAAAACAACTACAAATATATGCCAAAGCTATGCACAGTTTAGCGACGAAATATTGGTCCTCAGATAGCGAGGTAAAATAATAATAATAATAATAATAATAATGATGATGATGATGATGATAATGATGTTTAATAATAATAATGTTGAGTTTAGGGTTGAAATGAGTTTTTTTTTTGTGTGTATGTGTGTGTGTGTGTGTGTGTGTGTATATCTTCTAATACACACACACACATACACACACTCAAACCTTCCCCCTTCAAACACACACACACACACACACAGACCTCCCCTCTCCCCCTCTACCTACACTAACACCCCGTCCCCCTCCCCCCTCCAGGCCAGATCATGCCGTGTGGGTTGGGTGAGGGCGGCCATCTTGGAGTACTACTTTGAAGGGGGACTACAAACTGCTACTCAGAAAGAATTAAGGAAGTTAGAACACCTACAACTGCCACAAGACCTTCCTAACTGCACGCCACCTTGGTAAGTATACGTAGACACACACACGCACACACACACACACACACATAGTTACATATATATATTTTTTTATCGTGGATGTGATTGTGAAATGTTATCTTCCTCCTCCTCCTCCTTCTTCCTCCTCCTCCTCCTCCTCCTCCTCCTCCCTCTTCCTCTTCCTTCCTTCTCCTCCTCCTCCTCTTTCTCTTCCTTCATTTTCCTACTCTTCCTCCTTTACTCTCTCTCCTCCTACTCTTCCTTCCTCCTCCTCCTCCTCCTCCTCCCCCCCCTCCCATCAGCCCGCCAGAGAGAGGGTCAATACGTGTTCTGGACGTGGGC
>JAXIVD010000710.1:107009-114509 GCA_036785275.1 Cancer borealis | reverse complement strand
TGGCAGACAAGAAGCAATAAAATAAAAGAATTAATACTTTAAAACCTATAAAAGTTAACTTATAAAAGACTCAGACTGCAAAAAGTAAACATCAGGAAAACAAAGAAAACATACAAGGATAATATAACAAGTAAAATTATGATAGAAAACAAATAGAAAACATAGAAAACAACAAAAATAACAGATCAAAACACAGAAACAGTCATAAGTGGAAGACTGTTCTTGTGTCCTTACTCACACACCGGGAATCGAACTTGTGTTTTATGTAATATATTCTGTAACAAGTTTAGGAAGTGTTTGACAAGACTATAAACACACACACAAGATGGCAGCGGGGCAAGGTTAGTGTGTGTGTGTGTGTGTGTGTGTGTGTGTGTGTGTGTGTGTACATAATACTTGTCTTACTTGTCCCGCGTTGAGGTGTAGAATCACCACGGTCGACTTGGGAGTCCACCGCCCCTACACTGTGCTTCACTCCTGATAGCATTAATTTGGTCAGGGATTGAGTTGCTGAGTGCTGCCCTTGGAGTGTGCTTATGTAGGATGGGGGGTTTGTCAGGAATTGTCTGCAGGAACCGGTCCAACTTTCCTTTGAAGGTGTCTGTGGTGCAGTTAGTGATGTCTCTGATGACCCTCGGCAAGCAGTTGAATAATCGAGGGCCCTGGTTCACAAAACTTGTGGCTTGCAGGGTCTTCATTGACTGTCTCAATGGTGTTCTTGTAGCAGGTGCGGCCTAGGCGTGGATGGTTGTGACTGACCATCCCTCCCCCAGTTATGGAAAGGTTGGGGGCAATCTTTTCTATGATTTTCCACGTATATATTATGGCGCATCTCTCGCGTCTTCTTTGCAGTGAGTAGAGTTTTAGGGTGTTTAATCTTTGCCAGTAGTCTTGGTGTTGTGTTGTGTTCAATTTCCTTGTGAACACCCTCTGAGTCTGCTCCAGATTCTTTATCTTACAGGTTTTGTGAGGAGACCACAGCTGGCACAGGTATTCCAATCTAGGGAGAATAAGTGACTTCCATAGTGGGATTAGATGTTTGGTCTCCCTGGTGTTAAATATTCTCAGCATCCAGCCAGTCATCTGTCTGGCTGTGCTCTCGTCTTCTCTAGAGGAATCAAGAGCGCAGATGAACCTCTTTCAGGCGCTTCTGTATATCTTCCTTCTCCTTATTTAACCTCCCCTCCTCCCCGTAGGTGCCTCATGGACGGTGAGTGTGGGGGGGCGGCGTGCCCTGCGTGGCGTGGCATTCTCCCTAGTCGGTGGCACTTTCCTGGCACACTACCTGCCGCAGACACTGTTTATTGACAAGCTGAAAGGTGTCACGCAAGCCTACAGGTGAGATTATTATTATTATTGAACTTTATATATTAATTGTTTTATTTTCTATTTTTTCAATGTATTTTTTTATCTTGTTATTTATTTTCTCACTTTTTTTTATTGTATTTTATTTGTATATATTAATCATTTCACGTTTTAGAGACATGGATATATTTATTAAACCATGATTTTTGAGACGTGTTATAGATGCTGGAAGGAAATAACTGATTAACCATTTAGAATTACATTATATAACGGTTACATTAATAGCTAATGAGGACTTAATTGCATGACGGTCTTGTATATAGACACTTCCTTATTAATTAAACATATATAATACATTCTATTTCCCTTATTAACAGGGATGGGCTTGTAATCCCTACCTCCCCTTCTATTTAACACATATAAATCCTCTTTCTCCCTTTACTAAATAAATATAATCTCTTTTTCTCCTTTCCTAACCACACGTAATCCCTTTTCTCTCCCTTCTACAACCAGAAAGGGCCTTCCAATCCCTACCTCCCCTCACGTCAAATCCTTAGTAGCGGAGGTAATGGAGGAGATGAAGATGGGGGAGGAGGAGAGAGAGGCTGTGTGTGTTTATACAAGCTATGGTTATGACTTCTTCTGCGCTGGCACTACACACACTCCCTACGGTGCCATCCTGGGAGTGCCGGCTAATGTGAGGTTGCAGGGAGTAGCGGAGTTTGATGGAACGGGAGTGATGGTAAGTGTGGTAGTAGTAGTAGTAGTAGTAGTAGTGGTAGTAGTAGTAGTAGTAGTAGTAGTAGTTTATGAATGACTATATTACTATTATCTTTATTGAAATGTAAGTTAAATTGTAATATATATAAATAATTCGTTTTTTATTATTATTATTATTATTTATTATTATTATTTATTGTTATTATTGAAGTATTAAATAATTCTTATGATAAATAATGACATTTTTTCTCTTCTTCCTCCTCCTCCTCCTCCTCTAATTCCTCTCTTCCTCCCTACACACACACACACCTCCTCCTCCTACCTCTCCCTGCACTAATTCCTACACAAACCTACCTTTACCTCCAATTCCTCCTCCTCCTCCTCCCCCCAATTTCTCTCTCTCTCCCCCCCCCAGGTCAACAACAGCCCTGTCCCTTGGAGTTCCCCCGCGGGACAATCATTACGCGATTCCCTTATACTAACAATAAACGCCAAGAAATTCGCTATCGCCCGGGAACTCAACACTATAAAAAGTGCCGAGCCTTTCACCGCCGCCACCGTCCCATCCCTGGCGCTTATAATGTCCTACTCCATCAGCTTAGGGATTAATAAACGCCTGAATCTATACGCCAGACCGAGAGGCGTGCGATTGTTTTTATATGGAATCGCGAGCTTATTCGGTTACGGCGTTTATATTCTCGGGACTGACATGGGGTGTGTGACCAGGGAAGGGGCGGGTGATGGGGCGGCTGCGGGGGTGGGGCGGGGGTATGCCGAGGGGGGGGTGGAATTCTATACTAAAGTTCTGCAGAGGAATGTGGCGCTGCGGGAACTGATGGGAAGTGAAGGGGAAGGATTGTTTACTGTGAAAGGCAACGATGAAGTGAGTATTGATGGGAAGTGATGGGGTTAATGATAAGAATTGATGGGAATAAGTGGTAGAAATTGATGGTTTAATGATAAGAATTGATGGGAAGTGATGGGAAGGTATTTAAATTGATGGGAAGGTATTTGAAATTGATGGGAAGTTATTTAAATTGATGGGAAATGATAGAAATTGATGAAAAATGATTGAATTGATGGGAATAAGTGGTAGAAATTGATGGGAAACTCTTTAGAATTGACGTTAAGAAATTTAGAATAGATCTGAAATAATAGAAATTGATGGGAAGTAAAATGATTGAAAATTGAATAAGACAGAATAAGGAGAGAGAAAAAAAAAAAAAAAATAACATACAATAATTAGAGAGAAAAAAATCAAACAAACAAAAAAACAATAATTAGAGAGAAAAAAAAAAGAAAAAGAAAAGAAAAGAGAGAGAGTAAAAAATAATAATAATAATAATAATAATAATAATTCTTCCCTCCCCAGGTACTCTTCAGAACTAAACACCTGCCTTACACAGCCCGCCTAGACTCCCTTCAAGCACACCTGAAGGGCTATACTGAAGGGGAGGAAGGGGAGGAGAAGAGAAGGGAAGAGGAGAAGGGGGAGGAGAAGGGAAGGGAAGGGAAGGAAGAGGAGGAGAAGGGAAGGGAAGGGAAGGAAGGGAGAGAGAAGAGCCCTACCTAACACCCCTTCACCTTCCCTTCTCTTCCCCTTCACCTCCTCCTGATATTGAAGGGAAGAAAGGCATATAGCACACCCCTTCCCTTCCCTTCACTTTCCTGCTGTTTTGTAGAGAAAATTGATGTGTTTGTATCTTGATTCTCTCTCTCTCTCTCTCTCTCTCTCTCTCTTTCTCTCTCTCTCTCTCTCTGTAAATAATGTTGATATAATTATAATAAAGTTGTATAATATATTTTTTTCAGTTTTTTTTTTACCTTTATTTATTTATATATATTTTATTATTATTATTATTATTATTATTATTATTATTATTATTATTTATTAACTATAAAAAAAACTAGTACATTATTTTTATTGTATTTTTTTTTTTATTATTATTATTACAACTAATTAGAAAAAAACGAAGATACAACAACAACAATAATAATAATAATAATAATAATAATAATAATAATGATAATAATGATAATAATAATAATAATGATGACAAACAAACAATTATAACATTTATGCTACAAGTCACAAAGGGTCTCTCTCTCTCTCTCTCTCTCTCTCTCTCTCTCTCTCTCTCTCTCTCTCTCTCTCTCTCATTCTCATTCTCTCTTTCTCTCTCTCTCTCTCTCTCTTATCTGGTACACCCAAACAAAATACTGAACTAAAATTACGAACATACATACACACGTACATACATACATACATACGTACACACATACGTACATACAACAAAAGTGTAAAGAAAACCGCTTAAAAAAAACGCACATAGCGCCTTATATACACAAAAAAGTCAGCCTTTTAGTTATACGCACACAATTCATACGTACACATGGCTGTTTTTCTTAGTTACGTACGTACACAGGACGCAATATTGTTCATACGTACACGTTCATATGTACACATGAATCAGCCTTGAAGCTATACGCACACAGGTTCCTGGTGTACACAGTCACAAAGGTACACACATGTCCAGCAGGTGCACACAGAGGTTCATGTACACACAAGAGTAAAGGCCGTACGTACACAGGCTGTACATAACACACGTACACATACACTAAGGTATACACGTGTGTACGGTGGTAAGTATTGCTGGGGGGGGCGGGCGGTGGTGACGGTGAAAGACAGACAAACAGACATGGTGTGTGTGTGTGTGTGTGTGTGTGTGTTATATTTCAGTGTGTGAGTGTGTGTGTGCGTTTAAGTATGTATGTTTAGGTTAGAGATTTGGTGGGTGTGTGTGTGTGTTTTTAAGTATGTGAGCGAGTGTGCGTGTGTTTCAGTTTGTGTTTAAAAATGAATATATGTGTATGTATTTAAGTATACGTACATGTGTGTGTGTGTCTACAGGGATCCCGTCTTGGTCAATATCTTGGTGATCTGTTTATCCGCATCCTGTACACGTTCAATCTGCTTGTGGTACTCATGGAAACACGGCACTATACAC
Source organism: Cancer borealis (assembly GCA_036785275.1). Lineage (NCBI taxonomy): Eukaryota > Metazoa > Arthropoda > Malacostraca > Decapoda > Cancridae > Cancer > Cancer borealis. The sequence continues at coordinate 109,476 of JAXIVD010000710.1, read as the reverse complement.
AGATTAGTGCGGCACTCCGGGCAATGATATTTAGTCTTCCTTCTTAAAACTCTTCCTTGTGGGTCCGTCGAATTCCAACAAAAATTACACCCCAGAGCTGGCCCCCCGCGCAGGACAGGGCAGTGGCCGGGGGAGGAGGAGGTGCGGAGGGGAGTGCCGGAGACTGTCAGTGCCGCTAAAGGAGTGGCACCCAGTCTAGGGGACGGTGCCATGGGAGGGCCAGCTTCCAACCCTGAATCTTGCGACACACTTTGCACTAAGACGGAAGGGCCGGGCGTCAGGTGGTCAGACGTGTGTTCCGCTAAGTGCCGGGTGAGTGTGGGCTCCTCGCTGACGGCACGGGGGAGGCGCGGGGGACCTGACATCCCCCCATACACCCCACCACCCCCCCCGCTGTCCTCAGAAGGCGTGAGGCGTATCAAGGGGACTTCTTTCTTCAAGGGGATGTCTAGCGTGGCGTCTCCTGATGATGATGATGATGGTTTTGGTTGTATGGGGCGGAGGGAGGCTTGTATAGGGGTTTGTATGGAAGGACATGACCCACCTGACCTTTGCTTCAGAAGGACGGGGTAAGGGATGACCTGGAGGTGTTGTGAGGAGGGAGGAGCCACGCCCACGCCCACGCTGTTAGGGGAGGCTGGCATGCGTTCCAGGGGCGTGAGGGCGGGTGGGTGGACGTGTGTGACCACGGATGGGTGTGTGGGCGTGTGTGTGGACGTGTGGGTGGGGTGGGTGGGGTGTGAACGTTGTTTGGTGATCGTGGGCGGGCCTGTGTGGGTGGGAGGACCACGAGTTTCAGGATGGGACAGCTGCTTGGTGACTACAGGTGTGGGCGTGAGTAGGGGCGTGGGGTGGGAGTGTTGCTTGGGCAGGGTGTGGGTGTGGGTGTGGGCGTCGCGGGGGCCCACCACCAGGGCGGGCACCTGTAGGAGGGTGGGGGGGGCGGGGGTGAGGGTAACAGTACTACCGCTCACCACCATAGTGTCAGGCACGATCAGCTCGGTCACGCCCACGCCCTCACCCACGCCCACGGTAGTCCTGGGTGTGATGGTAGGCTCTTCCACGCCCACGCCCACGCCCACGCCCACGCCCACCACGCTGATGCTGCTGCTGCTGCTGCTTCCAGATTCTCTTATGATGCCTTGTTGACGCTGAAGCACACCTCTCTTACCACGGCCTGGGGGGGGAGGGGGTGTCAGGAGGGCGTGAAGGGGGGGGGAGGGGCGTCAGGAGGGCGTGAAGGGGGGGGGGGGGGAGATGGTGCATAGACGTACACATACATACATACATACATACACGTACATGCATACACACATACACACACTTAGTAATAACGTAAACATTTTCTTATTAATTATTGTCAGAAAGAGAGAGAGAGAGAGAGAGAGAGAGAGAGAGAGAGAGAGAGAGAGAGAGAGAGAGAGAGAGAGAGAGAGAGAGAGAGAGAGAGAGAGAGAGAGAGAGAAACATTACAAACAAACACTTGATCTACTTACAAGGTCACTAGATGCTACAAAAAACTTCTCTCTCTCTTTTTTTCCTCTCTCTCTCTCTTTCTTGTAAACAGGCAAGGATGAAAACTGACTGACTGACTGACTGAATAACTGACTGACTGACTGAATAACTGACTGACTGAATAACTGACTGACTGACTGAATAACTGACTGACTGAATAACTGACTGACTGAATAACTGACTGACTGACTGAATAACTGACTGACTGACTGAATAACTGACTGACTGACTGAATAACTGACTGACTGACTGAATAACTGACTGACTGACTGAATAACTGACTGAATAACTGACTGACTGAATAACTGACTGACTGACTGAATAACTGACTGACTGACTGACTGACTGAATAACTGACTGACTGACTGAATAACTGACTGACTGACTAACTGACTGACTGACTGAATAACTGACTGACTGACTGAATAACTGACTGACTGAATAACTGACTGACTGAATAACTGACTGACTGACTGAATAACTGACTGACTGAATAACTGACTGACTGAATAACTGACTGACTGAATAACTGACTGACTGACTGAATAACTGACTGACTGACTGAATAACTGACTGACTGAATAACTGACTGACTGACTGACTGACTGACTGAATAACTGACTGACTGACTGACTGACTGAATAACTGACTGACTGACTGAATAACTGACTGACTGACTGAATAACTGACTGACTGACTGAATAACTGACTGACTGAATAACTGACTGACTGACTGACTGACTGAATAACTGACTGACTGACTGAATAACTGACTGACTGACTGAATAACTGACTGACTGACTGAATAACTGACTGACTGACTAACTGACTGACTGACTGAATAACTGACTGACTGACTGAATAACTGACTGACTGACTGAATAACTGACTGACTGACTGAATAACTGACTGACTAAATAACTGACTGACTGACTGAATAACTGACTGACTG
>JAXIVD010000710.1:89509-102009 GCA_036785275.1 Cancer borealis | reverse complement strand
TAGCAGCAGCAGCAGCAGCAGCAGCAGCAGCAGCAGTGTAGGTAGCAGTGGTAGCGGTAGTAGCAGTAGTAGCAGCGGTAGCCTCATCGTAGCGCCCCGCCCATGTGTGCGCGCCCCGTGTGCGTGCCCGTTACATGCCCCTGATTCATGCCTGGTGCTGGGCGGGGCGTGGGCGGGGCGTGGGCGGGGTGGGCGGCGGGGCGGGGCAGGGCGGGGCGGGCAGTGGGTTAGCCAAGCCTGGTGAGGGTGTGAGTGTTTTTTTTTTTTTTTGTCCCCCTCATGCCAGTCAATGCCCATTAGTGTGTGCTCTCTCCACCACGCCCACACACGCACACGCCCACACATACACACGCAAATGCAGTCATGTATACTCATACGTACACCAGTGCCATACCCAGATCATACACCACCACCACCACCACCTGTGTATGTGTGTGATTGTTTTGGGTGTGTGTGTATGTGTGTTTTGGGCAGGTGTGTGTGTGTGTATGTGTATTTTGGGTGCGTGTGTGTTTTGGGCAGGTGTGTGCGTGTTTATGTATGTTTTGAGTGTGTGTGTGTGTATGCTTTGGGTGTGTGTGTGTGTGTTTTGGGTGTGTGTATGTTTTGGGCAGGTGTGTGTGTGTGTGTGTGTGTTTCAGTGTGTGTGTGTGTGTGTGTGTGTGTGTGTGTGTGTGTGTGTGTGTGTGTGTGTAGGTAGTGGTGGTGGTGTATCTCTCTCTCACTCACTCACTCACTCACTGAAGATGAAGGAGGTGGAGGAAGGGGGGGGGGAGGGGGGTGCAGGAAGTCAAGTGAATGAATGAGTGAATGAATAACCGTGACACACACACACACACACATACGTACACACAAACCATACGTACACATAACCCCATACACACACTTGCATGTAAACCGTGATTCCCCAACACCAGAGCCGCCCCGAGACGCCCGCGGGGAGGAGGAGGAGGAGGAGGAGGAGGAGGAGGAGAAGGAGGAGGAGAAGGAGGAGGAGGAGGAGGAGGAGGAGGAGGAGGAGGAGGAGGAGGAGGAGGAGGAGGAGTAGTAATTCAACAAGCAACAAGACCAAAATTAATGCTGTGTGATTTTTTTTTTTTTTTTATACAAGCAGCCATTTCTGTTACCTCAAGCAGTCATTCCCAGAACAGGTGTGTGTGTACGTGTGTGTGTGTGTGTGTGTGTGTGTGTGTGTGTGTGTGTGTGTGTGTGTGTGTGTCAATGTGTGTGTGTGTAAATTTCATCTTAAGCTAAGGTATATTATTCTTACTATTACTATTACTCTCTCTCTCTCTCTACTACTACATCACCTTTCTGTGTGTGTGTGTGTGTGTGTGTGTGTGTGTGTGTGTGTGTGTGTGTGTGTGTGTGTGTGTGTGTGTGTGTGTGTGTGTAGGTGCAGGCAGTCATTGCATGGTACAAGTTATATATATATATATAAATAATAATAATAATCAATATTTCTGCTAATCTCATATCTAAGGGTGGGGAGGGTGCTCTCTCTCTCTCTCTCTCTCTCTCTCTCTCTCTCTCTCTCTCTCTCTCTCTCTCCACACACACACACACAGACACGTACATAAACTATAGAGATGTATCAAATATCCACACACACACATCTATACATCTACATTGTTTTCCACACACACACACACACACACACACACATCTTTTTTTTTTTTATCGTTAACCGTCAGCGCCACTAGGTTTATTAAGGCACAGATGGACTTGCCTGACCCATTATTTGGCGTTGGTTTACAGATTTTTATAGTAACGCCTCAAATGTTTAGGTTTTCTCTGGTGACTATGTTGAGGCAGTGCGAGGCTCATCACTGCTACAGCCTCAGATGCATATAACATTGCATATCAACTTTGTTAGTCCCACGTGAGGACAGTATGGCAGGTATTTGGGTAGTGTTTGGCCGCTCGACGGTGATATTAAAGATTGAAAAGTGGTCAGAGTATAATGAGGATTTGAACCCGGGACACTAGGCTGGCGTATCAGAGCGCTGGACCACTGTACCACCGCCTCCTTAGACATACACGTACATTCATATTTCTTATCTAGCAAACACGCACACGCACACACACACACCTATAAACACACACGCTAAATTCTTTCTCTCTCTCTCAAACAGATATTCCAAGCTAAGAACTTTCAATTTTAAGCTCAGTTTTATGACCGTTCCACCACCACCACAGTCACCACCACCACCACCACCACAGTCACCACCACCACCACCACCACCGCCACCACAATCACCACCACCACAATCACCACCACCTATTAGTAGTATATAAACAATTAATCCTTCTCTCTCTCTCTCTCCTATTACTATTATTATCATTTCCAAACACACACACACACACACACACACGCATACGCACACATTCCAGCATCCACACGTCTCCATGTACGCAGATATTCGATACATCTCTAATACATACATACACACGTACACACACATACGTACATTCACACGTACACACAAAATAGTGCTCTGAAAACAATAATAATAATAAAAATAATAATAAATAATCAATGTTATGCAGAGAGAGAGAGAGAGAGAGAGAGAGAGAGAGAGAGAGAGAGAGAGAGAGAGAGAGGAAATAAATAAATAAATAAATAAAATAAATAAATAAATAATTCACACACACACACACACACAAACAAACAAATTTTTTCAGGTACTATCTTGTGTGTACCTGTGTATGTATGTATGTACGTATGTATACATGTATGTACGTATAAATAAAACAAAATAAAATAATGTGCGTTTCCAATACCTTAACATAACCTACGTGTGGTGTCAATATGTACACACACACGCGCACACATGTACGTACGCACACTTACCTTGAGCGTGTGCGGAGAGTGCCGCGGGGTCTGTGGTGCTAGTGCCTGGTGCCGCGGAGGTGGTGGTGGTGGTGGTGCCATCATCACCTGCCCCGCCTACTCCCTCCTGGCTCCCTCCCTGAAACGCACACACACGCGTACATATAAGTAAATACATTAAGTAATTATCTAATGTATAATTTTTTCTTCCTTATTTAGTTGTATTTTTCACTTTTTTGTAGCGATAAATAAATTCATCTTTTTATTTTATTTTTGAGTTCATAAAATTTGGTCTTATATAAATATCTATTGTCTCTTCCTTCACTGCTAATTACATACTTCTAATTACTGTTCATTATTATCATTATATATAACATTCTTCAAACATTCATTTATTTTATTTACACGAGTCAAAATTTTTATAGATATCAATAAAAAAAACTCAAAATTTGATAAAGAAAGAGTGTGATTTATAACTGTATTTTCTCCTCCTTCACCCTAAATTCACCCTAAAACTACTAGTGATTTGTGGTGGTCTAATTTCTATATATAATTAGGGTGTTAGGAAACTCTCTCGTTCACCCTAGCAAGACCGTCTACTCTATTAATATCTAGTTTGTGGTATTATCTAATTATTATTATTATTATATATATGATGAAGATATGATATAATTATTACTTTGTTTAATGAGAGAATACAATAATAATGATAATAATAATAATTTTGTTTTAGCTGAAAATATTAAACATTCTTTTTTCTTTCAATTTTTTATTATATATATAGTTATTTTTTATTGTTTTTATCTATGTAATTCCGTTTTCTATGATAAAAATAATGATAATAATGATAATAGCAATAAAAATAAATATAAAAAAACAATTATTGATCGATTTTTTCCAGTATCTTATTTATATAATACGTAATAATGATAATAAATACGTAATAATGATAATAAATACGTAATAATGATAATAAACACGTAATAATGATAATAAATACGTAATAATGATAATAAACACGTAATAATGATAATAAATACGTAATAATGATAATAAATACGTAATAATGATAATAAATACGTAATAATGATAATAAATACGTAATAATAATAATAAATGACACAGTAGATTCAGTTATGCATAAAATTAAGAGTTGTATCAATATTAATGTTTGTATTTAATATAATAAATTTTTTTTCACACACTGTCACCCTAAATATACTAACACACTCCTTATCTTACCTTCCCTCACCCTAATTTCCTTAAGTCACCCTAAACACACTTCTTATTTTACCTTCTCTCACCCTAATTTCCTTATCACAGTCACCCTAAACACACTCCTTATCTTCCCTCACCCTAATTTCCTTAAGTCACCCTAAACACACTCATTACCTTCCCTCACCCTAATTTCCTTTATACAGTCACCCTAAACACACTCCTTCCCTTCCCTCACCCTAAACACACTCCTTCCCTTCCCTCACCCTAATTTCCTTTACACAGTCATCCTAAACACACTCCTTCCCTTCCCTCACCCTAATTTCCTTGTCACCCTAAACACACTCTTTCCCTTCCCTTCCCTCACCCTAAACACACCAACACATCCTTCCTTCACCCTAACACCCACCACCACCACCATGTCTAATCACCCTTCAAAATATATACACACCTAAAAAAATTTCAACTTTTCTATAAATTCTGACTTTTAGATCAAATTATTCTCATTACATCCTGGTACTTTCTCCACGTGTCTCAGTGCTGGAGGTGTTTGGAGGTGTGTATACTAACCTTACTGACACAAACATACACACACACACACACATATGTAGTGACCTTGACTGTAATTCTGTAGTTCTGTAAATAAACCAATTATTATTACTATCATTACACACACGTTCACATACACACACACCTATGTACGCGTCCTTACCATGCTGGCAGTGTCCTGTTCACTGCCTTCCCTGGATTGCCTGTCACCCTCCTGGTCATCCGGCGGCTCATCCTTGACCTCACGACCACCACCTCTCTCCTCTCCCTCACCCTCCTCTGAAACACACACACACACGTGCACATGTTAATTAATACATACATACACACACACACGTTAACACCCACCTATTAACACACTCCCTCACCCTTCCAGCCTCTAACTCCATTACACCCTTCCACCTTCCAGACTATTTCACCCTCACATCACCCTGGCTCACCTTGCACACCCTTCCCTTCACCCTAACACCCTTGCACACCCTTTAACCCTCCCTCCTTCACCCATACCCACCCTCCCATCACCCTGGTTCACCTTGCACACCCTTCCCTTCACCCTAACACCCACCCACACCCTTCCCATCACCCTGGCTCACCTTGCACACCCTTCCCTTCACCCTAACACTCAATTCCTTCACCTTAGCACACTTTTCTTCATTCCTTCACCCTTCCCTTCACCCTAACACCCTTCCCATCACCCTAACTCACCTTGTACACTCTCTGAGCTGTCGTGTGAGGTGGTAATCTTGCGCTTTTTGTTAGAGGGCGGGGTGGCGGCCTCACCCTCCTCCTCACCCTCAACGCTCAGTGACTGTTCCCGGGAGTCTGTCATGGACGAACGCTGACGGCTGGCCTAGGGTGAGGTGTAGGGTGAGTTTAGGGTGATGGAGGGGGTTTTAGGATGAGAATTGTGTGTTTAGGATGAGAATGTTGTGTTTAGGGTGAGAATGTTGTGTTTAGGGTGATCTGGGGCGTGGTTTATGTGATTTTAGGGTGAGAATAGTGTGTTTAGGGTGAAAATATGGTGTTTAGGGTGATTTGGGTGTTGTTATATGTGTTTTTAGGGTGATCTGGGCTATGTGTGATTTTAGGGTGAAAAAAAAAGGGAAATTTAGGGTGATGTGAGATATGTGTAGGGTGATGAAGGTGATTTTAGGGTGAAACACAATTTTTTCTCTCACTCTCACATACGTACACACACATAGTCATCCACACAGGTACACACAGCCACTGACACACACAACCCACCGATACACACACACAAACACAGTCAGTTACCCATACATACATACATACACACACACACCTGTACACCCACACACACCCCCCTTCCACACACACACACACATACACATACACAGTCAGTTACCCATACACAAACATACACACACAGTCACCAATACACCCCCCCCTCCACACACAGTCACTGATACACACACACAGTCACCGATACACACCCACACGTACACCCTCCCTTCACACACCCATACACACACACGCGCACACATGTACGTACCTGTAAGCCCAGGAACCGTGCACTGTGACTAGACATCTCATCGTAACTCTTCGGGTTTTCAGCCAGACCTTTAATTCTAAGGGATTCTGCTGTCTGGAGGGAGGAAAGGGAGGGAAGGGAGGGAAGGGAGAGAAGAGGGGAGGGAGGAAAGGGAGGTTAGGAGAGGAAAAGAGAGGAAAGGGAGAGGAAAGGGAGATAAGGAGAGGAAAGGGAGAGAAGGGAGGTTAGGAGAGAAAGGGAGAGAAAAAAGGGAGAGAAGGGAGGTTAGGGAGGAAAGGGAGATGAAAGAGAGGAAAGGGATGAAAGGGAGGAAAAGGAGATGAAAGGGAGAGAAAAGAGAGGAAAGGGAGGAAAGGAAGAAAGGGAGAGGAAAGGGAGAGGAAAGGGAGGAAAGGGAGATAAAAGGGAGAAAGGGAGATAAAAGAGAAAAGGGAGAGAAAAAAGAGGTTAGGAGATATATACTGCACTCACACTTCACCCTGTCACCCTATCCTCACCCTAAATACATTCTCTCTTACAAAACATTCCTTCTTCCTATCAAAAAAGCATTATTTTCTATATATTTTGTTCCATTTTTTTTAACCCTCTTCCCTTCACCCTACTAGCCTCACCCTGTCACCCTATCCTCACCCTAAATACATTCTTTCTTAAAAAAAAAAAAAAAATTTCCTTCCTATAAAAAAAAAAAAATTATTTCACCCCCTCCCTTCACCCTACTGGCATCACACCCCCTTCCCCTCACCCTATCTTCACCCTGTTTCCTCACCCTGAGCACATCCTGCAGCCTGTCTTGTGCCACGTTCACCTCGCCGCGGTAGATGAAGTCAATCACAGTCTTGAGGTCGTCAATGCGGATGTCTTTCAGGATTACAATAGGGTGACGGCAGGGTGTGGCACCGAACAAGTCCTGGAAAGGGTGATGGAAGGGTGATTTTAGGGTCATAAAGGGTGATATTAGGGTGATGAAGGGTGTGGCGTCAAATAAGTCCTAGAAAAGGGTGATTTTAGGCTGTTATTAGGGTGATGAAGGGTGATGAAGGATTATTTTAGGGTGTGGCGTCAAATAAGTCCTGAAAAGGGTGATGGAAGGGTGATTTTAGGCTGTTATTAGGGTGATGAAGGGTGATGAAGGATTATTTTAGGGTGTGGCGTCAAATAAGTCCTGAAAAGGGTGATGGAAGGGTGATTTTAGGCTGATGAAGGATTATTTTAGGGTGTGGCGTCAAATAAGTCCTGGAAAGGGTGACGGAAGGGTGATTTTAGGGTGATAAAGGGTGATTTGGGGATGAATTTTAACACACACACACATATACACATATATTTCCTACAACATAATTTTCCCAAAACACACACACACACACACACATCAAATATATTTCAAAACACACACACACACACATACAATTAAAATATATATTGCTAAACATACATACACACACACACAATATATATTTCCAAACACATACACACACACACACATACATACATAATATATTTCCAAACAGACACAGAAATTTCCAAACACACGCACACGCACACACACCAAAAAAAAGACTTACACAAAAAAATATATATAAAAAAAAAAAAAAATACATATACACGCACACATATAAAAATACATACATACACGCACACACATATAAAAATAAATAAATAAATAAAACCTGCCGTCATCTTAAAACACACACATACGCACACACTCACCTTAAAATACACACTGCACGCGGACAGGACCAGTTTGTGTGCGTGTATGTAGTGCCCATCCGTGGCTAGAGTTACGTCCACAAGGGCCTCCGATGTAAGTAACTCAGAAAAAACAGTCACAAGATTTGGTCGATGATTATTCCAGCGTAGGCAGTACTCCGACATGGCGGCGGCGGTGGTGGTGGTGGTAGACTGTGGTAGAGGTGGTGGTGGTGGTGGTGGTGTGGGTGTGTGTGCGTTTGTATGTGTGTATGTGTGTGTGTGTGTCTACATTACTTTCTTCCTGGAATGAGAAAATGGAAAGGTTAGATTTATTTATTTATTTATTTATTATTTATTTATATATACGTGTTTTTTTAAATTATTGTTATTATTATTTTTCTAGTTTTTTGTATATATATTTTTATTTTTTTCTCTATCTAACGCTTTTTCTCTCTATCTAACGCTTTTTCTCTCTATCTAACGCTTTTTCTCTATCTATCTAACGCGTTTTCTCTTTATCTAACGCTTTTTCTCTATCTAACGCTTTTTCTATCTATCTAACGCTTTTTCTCTATCTAACGCTTTTTCTATCTATCTAACGCTTTTTCTCTATCTAACGCGTTTTCTCTCTATCTAACGCTTTTCCCCTCGTTCTCTCTCTCCCTCTTTCTTTCTCTTTCACATTCAAACGCAGGAATAGACAAGATGATAAATGATAATAAACAATAATGAGAATAAATAATAATAATAATAATAATAGTAATAATAATAATGATAATAATAACTTTTTCAATTATCTGTAAAATAAAAGTTACGTTAATTAATGATTCTGAAAACAATACAATTAATTACGAAAAAATATATAAATAAATGAATTAATTAACAGAAGAATTATTGAAAGAAATGAATTTAATAAAAGAAATATATTTATACTTGACCAAAATTATTTATAAGAAAAAGATAGAATTTAAATATATTGAAAAAAAAAAAATAATAATAATAATGATTACAAATTATATATCATTAAAAAAACAATTAAATATAGAAAGAGAGAAAGATTTTTATAATTACATCAATTAAATAGATTACAATACAATTAATTATATAAAATACACAAATAAGTTTAAAATGACATATATAAATGACATACGTAGATAATTACATATTTATTTATATATAAAAATAATACTAATTACATACACGTAATGACATCAATTATATAGATAACAATACAATTATTTATACAAAGAAAAAAAGAATAGATGACACAAATTATATACATTTTCAACAATTACTTATATATATAGAAGAAAAAAAAAAAAAATAATAATGAAAAAGTTGAATAAAAATTTGACAAAACTCAAAAAACTAACATTTATTTTATATATATATTAGAAAAATAAACAGAAATAATAATAATAATTGTAACTTTAAGACGAAGATTATATAGAAAAAAAATCAATATATATGGAATTAAAATTAAACAAAATAATAATAATAATAATAATAATAATAATAATGATAATAATAATAATTCTGCAAAATGAAAGAAATTATTTACATAGAGAAAATTAAAGAAAAATGTCTATTCCTGCTTCCTCTCTCTCTCTCTCTCTCTCTCTCTCTCTCTCTCTCTCTCTCTCTCTCTCTCACAAAATTCAGTTGCATATGAGAAACTAAATATTTGGTTTGGAAGTAAACAAATAAATATACAAAATAAATAAATAAATAAATAAAATAAAATAAATATATGTAGGAAGTAGAGAGAGAGAGAATTGCATAGAGTATAAACTTCCTCTCTCTCTCTCTCTTTTTTTTTTCTCTCTCTCTCTCTCTCTCTCTCTCTCTTCCGTGTTTCAGAATCAAACCAAAAAATAAATATAAATAAATAATAATAATAATAATAATAACTTAACATTATTATTATTATTACCACAGTACCACCACAACCACAACCACAGTTCTACCACACCACCACCACAATTACTATTACCACCACAGTACCACGACAATTACAACCACACCACCACCACAACCACTACTACCACCACAACCACAACCACACGTCAACCACAATTACAACCACAGTACCACAACAATCACCACCCCAGCACAAGTTTACCTACACAGATAAAAAAAGGTAGTATTCTTATGTATGTGTGTGTGTGTGTGTGTGTGTGTGTGTGTGTGTGTGTTAGTTGGGTGTTCATTCCCATAGATCTAATTTTTTTTTTCTCTCTCTCTTTCTTTCTTTAATATAATTATCTGTTTTGTATAATTATTAATATTATTTAAATGTATAATTATGTATAAGGATAATTTTTTTTTATTTATTTATTTTTTTTTTTTGTATATATATAAACCAAAAGAAAATATTCAAAATTTATATATTCTGATTTGTATTTTATTTTATTTTTTTTCCATTTTATTATATATATATATTTTTTTCTATATTTGTATTGATTTTTAGTTGGATCGGTTTTTTTTTTCTTAATCTACGTCTAATTAATATTTAGTTCAGATGTTAAATGTAAAATTATGTTTAGTTGTGTTTAAGTTAGGTTACGTTAGGTTAAGTTAGGTATAAAATAAGATTAGGTTAGGTTAGGTTATGTTTAGGTTAGGTTAAGTTATGTTTAAGTTATGTTACGTTAGGTTAATTTAGGTAAAAATAAGGTTACGTTAGGTTAAGTTAGGTAAAAATAAGGTTAGGTTAGGTTAGGTTAGGTTTAAGTTAGGTTACGTTAAGTTAAGTTCGGTTAAAATAAAGTGAAGTTAGATTAAGTTAAGTTATATTTAAGTTCAAGTTAGGTAAAAAAATAAGTTAGGTTAGGTTAGGTTCAGTTTAAATCCCATTATTATTACTTTATGTGATGTTAGATTACGTTAGGTTAAGTTAGGTTCAAGTTAGGTCAAAATAAAGTGAAGTGAGGTTAAGTTATGTTATGTTAGATTACGTTAGGTTAAGTTAGGTTTAAGTTAGGTCAAAATAAAGTGGTGAGGTTAAGTTAAGTTATGTTAAGTTTAAATCATAGGAAGTTACATTAATCTTTTTTGAAAGGAATAAGTGAGTCTATCATTATTATTATTTGATCTTTATATATATAGTTAATCTCGGTTCTAATTCTTTCATTAACCATACAAATAATTTCCTCATAATTTCCTTCACACACACACACACACACACACACACACACAGACACACACACACACACACATTTTTAAAACTTTTTCCGTAAATTTCACCCCAAAAAATTGAATAATCCAACCCTATTTTAGTTATTACATTAGTTATTGTAAACATTAAATTATAGTGAACAGGTGTTAAGATATTAGTAAACGATTAATCACTTTAGTTAGGTTAGGTTAGGTTAGGAGTGTTAGTTTAGTTTAGGTTAGGGTTTTGCAGTTAGGAGAAAGAGTTATTTAGTTAGGGACAAGAATTATTTAGTTAGGGACAAGAATTATTTAGTTAGGAAGATACAGTTAGGTTAAGTTAGGTTAGGTTGTGGGCGTGTGTAGCCTTTTCTGTTTAGTTTAGGTATTCTCACGCCCGTAAATTAATACCTTTCGTTAAGTATAATTAGTTAAGATAATGCTAGATTTTTTGATAATAGAGATAAGGTTAGGTTAATATTTTTTTGACACAAACTAATTTTTACCATAACAAATTTTCCGTAAGTTGATATATATATTACATGATATTCTATAATTCTAATTCTGATATATAAGTATTAATGTCACACACACATACATACATACATACATACATACACACACAAACACATACATACAAGCACACGTTAATGTTATCGATATATATTTTTTCTCGTTTTTCATAGCAATTCTATTATTGGTCAAACACACACACATACAAACACACACACACATACACACATATATATACACACAAGTAAAATATAATGTGTTTTAGAGTAATTAGTCTATCAATTTATCAATCATAAAACTTAATTTCGTCGCTACAACTAATATATTCCTTTTAAAATCACTCTAAACTAAATCACACTGGAAAATATTATAAATAAATACGTAAACAAGAATTAGTAAATACGTAAACAATAATTAGTAAAATGTTATTATAGAAAGCTTAGTGTGTTTGTTAATTAATATTTTCTATGTGTAATGGGAAATAATTAATCTGTTTTCTGTTTAGGGGAAAATATTAATCTGTTTTCTGTTTAGGGTAAAAAAAATATATATTCTGTTTGTTATAAAGTTTTAGCTTACTATAGGACACCAAACCTTGTCTCCAACACAGCAGAACAGGAGAGAACACAGCACACAGCAGCAGAACACAGCACAGAATGAACAGAACACGTCCAGATTTAAGTTATTTAACACACAGTTCCACACACACACAGCACACACACAGCACCGTAGAGTGAGTGGATGTACGAACGAACGAATGAACGAACACAGCACTTCAAACACAGCACGAATATTATTAATTCCACAGCACGTAAATATAATAATAATAAAAAAATAATAAAATCGATTAACACCACTTTAGATGAAAAAAAAAACCACTTTGAAAACACAGCACTTCAAAAAAAAAAAAAAATCAAATAAACACAACACGGGGCCCCCCCACGAACAAACATACACACACATACACGTACACGTAACCATACACATACACATACCCACACATACACGTACACACAAGCATCCACACACACATAC